>BMAU01020063.1:0-137199 GCA_019973935.1 Trichonephila clavipes
GCACGTGTGGGCGTCGAATCTACAAAGAAACCACACCAGATGTTGTTGTTGTTTTCGAGACGTGACGTTACACCAACACTAGGGCCTTTTTTATTCTTAATATGTTGTAAGATTAAAACTATTTTCTTGTAGTAGTGGTTAAGACGTAGAAATTAAATTTTTTTTTTTTACTGTCCCTCTAGGGTAAATTTTTACTTTGCAAAATCCAGTATTAACAATATGAAATAATAAATAAAAAGGAAATTAAATACATAATACAGGCTGTGTCTATATATGAAGACTTACAGGATCAATCAGAATTGTTCATAGGATATTGGACAGGATTCAGTGAACATAATGGGCCACAGTCTATTCCACTAGGATTAATTTTGTTTAATCTAGTGTATAATGTGTATGTATACTTTCAAGCTGCATATTTTAATTTTTAGGTATATTCTCCATGTAATATGCACCTCCTTTTATACGGAGAAACCTGAAATGTACGTGTGTAATGCTCTTGCATTTTGAAGTCTTTAATTTGAGGTATTGTTCCAGGCTTTTGAAAAAAATGGTATACTTCTAAAATTACAACCCTTTAAGTTCATAAAGTACATTATTTCTTTTAAATAAACGGTATTTCAATATATGTTGATGTCTAATTTTTTATGCTCTTTTTTTTTTTAAAGCTATCATTTTTATATCTGGTGTATAGCATGCACCTGTAAATTTTGATCTTATTGTTTGTCTTAAAAGTGCACATTATTTGCCGAATTATTCAGTAATGAAAAAGAAATTTTCCCAGCTGATTGACTCTTGGCGACCAGAAGAAATGTTCTATATCCTATATGGCTTGTACTAATGCGTTTTGTGAACAAGTAAAGAATCTTTTTTAAATGTCTTAGTTTATGAAGAAATATGCTTTCTTATTAATTTTTCAATTCCAGTTAACATAAATGAATCAATTTTGGATTCTTACATATGCCATCAACCAATTTTGTCAAATAAAAAAAATGTCGCTTAATGATGTAATATGCACCAATAGTGGGAAAACTTTCCCATACATGTTCTAACACAATAAATATTATAATGCCAGTATTTGGCAAAGTTGGTTGGCAGTATAATATGCAAGTATTTAATTTTAAATGGCTAGATTTTGTATGCCAGTATGATGTAACTATTAAGACCTTCATGACTATGAGACCATTATTACCATCATTTGTGAAATACTTGAGATGAGTGATATATCAGTGAAAAATTGTCTATTTTTGTTTTTTTTAACTGTAAATTACTTTAATAATAAGTAAGTCTGATGAAGGTTTTGATTATATGTAGGTGGATGAAAACAGAGTTGCTCATGTTTCAGCTGTTGTCATTTTAAGGCGTTCTGATAAGAGAAAAGATAGGGTAGAAATATCACCTGAACAGTTGTCAAATGCATCTACTGAAGCTGAGGTATATTTTAAATTAATCTGAATATTTTTGTACATTATTTTTCATATACTTATTTTTTATTACTGCATTGCTTTCTCTTTTATCACAATTTTTTTATCTTTTCTTTCTTTTGTATTTTGAATTTAAATGCTTTTTATAAAAAAATAATTTGTTCTTTTTAGAGATTGGCTTGCATCTTAAAAAGACCTATAAGAGTAATTGGATGGTATCATTCTCATCCAAAGCTTACCGTGTGGCCTTCTCCAATTGGTAAAAAGAATTTTAATATTATTTGTTATATATCTGGTTTAATGGTTTTAAAATTATGTTTTTAATTTTTTATTAAGGGCTCTATTTATAATTATTATGGTGTATAATTTTGAATAAAAAAATAAAATATAAATTTTTAGCCTACAAAACTATCCAATAGAAGGTGAATTTGTTATATTTTGTATAGTTGATATTGATCTTAGAGTTTCTTTGTTGACTTGTTGTGTTCCCCTATTTTCCTGTAATCTGTGGATTATGTGTTAAAAAAGTTTCAAATTTCATTGTGCATATTATACGCCACTGCGGATTATCTGAGAAAAAACATTCTCCATCAGAAAAGCTAACAATAAAGTTTATTAAGTAAATAATAGATGGCGCTTTCATGACTTGATTGACATATTTCAGCGAAAACTAGTTTTTGTCCAATTACATTCAAAAACGAATTTGGTTCCTCAGAAGGAAAAAACAGTTACTAGTCGCTAGCGCCATTTCCAATTTTCTCTTGACTAGAGCTATTACATCCTTTAAAAGTTTTCATCACGTGTTGAAGCGAACGAGTGTAAGTTACGCTGCAAACTTCAAGTTAAAAGCTATAGAGAAGGCTACCGAAATCGGGAAGCTGCAAGGTTTTTCAACGTTGACTAATCGAACATTTGTTTGTGGAGAAAAAACAAGACCAACTTCGAAAATTGTGATCGACATTAAAGAGCCAATCATCATGGAAAACCTCACAGGCCAGAATTAGAGGAAGAAATATATAAATGGATTTTAAAAGAAAGACATTGGGAAAGCAGTCTCGATCTTAATTTTTTTGCTGTTAACTTGCTAATTTTTTTTAAAAAAAAAGATTTTTTTTTCTGTGTGCAATGTTTTGTTTAACAACTCAAGACATAGATGGCAGTAGCAAAGAATTTTTTTGTTTTATTGAGATTATCGTAAAAAAATATTTTCATACATATTTATATATAAAAAGACGTTTTTATAAAAAAAAAAAAAATTTCTGAACAATTTCTTTCTTCTATTTTTAATTATATTGTATATTTTTTATCTTATGTGACACTCGTTATTGGCAGTTTATATTTTGCATTATTCTCCATAAAAACTGCTGCGGATTATATGGCACTGCGGATTTTGCAATTTTTTTTATTTTACTTCAAAAAAGGCTGCTGCTAATACACCGCTGTGGATTATATACAGGAAAATACAGTAAATGAAAACTGGTAACAACTTTGAATTGTGCATCACGAAAAACTCTTCTAAAAAAACCATCTATTTGTGTAAGGTTATTTTTTGTACTTAGAGTTCTTTAAAAGTAAATAGTTATTTTAAACTATTTCCTTTTTGAAAAGGTTAGTTATTTCTTATAATTTTTATAAGGTTGAACCTCCATATAATGAACCCCTATTTTATGAATTGGCGACAATTATTATTTAATTCTCCCTCCTGTCCTCCATTTTACCTCTGAAGAAACTGTGAATGTATTTTTTTTCAGATGTCAACACTCAGGATAGTTACCAAATGATGGATGAAGGATTTATTGGTGTGATATTTTCAGTTTTTAATGAAGATCCAAATAAGAAGGTAAGGAAATTTTTTATTTTATACATTACCATTTTTAAAAAAAATTATATTTTTTTGGTTTTCATAAATATGCCTTATTTGAAATATTTTTTGTATTTTACATTATTAGTGACTTATACCTATACTACATTTTTGCATTTACTCTTTTCTTGATATTTGTTATTTGATACACCCTTTTAAATATCCTGTTAGACTTTGAGGAAAAATAAAAACAACATTGAACAATTTTACCACTCGCCACAAAATCACTGACTATTGGCTGTAGAGTTGCAAGTTCAAAGTATTGGTTCTGTAAGACTGTTAAATAAGAAATTATGAGAACTACTACATCTAAAACTGTTTAGGACCTTTAAGTCTTTGAATAGTGTTATTAAAATTTGGCACATAAGGTATAAATTGAAGTGTCATTGTTTGGTCATGGTTTACTAAAATAATTTTTATCTTATTGAAATTTGATCATGGGCAGTATATGATTGTTGTGTCTGTAAGCACAATAATCCTTGTAAGACATTTAAGGTATTTAACTATTCTTTTAGAGCTATTTCAGCTATTCATTTGTTTAAATTTGTGTTAAATTGATGTTTCTCAAGATTTGGCGATTAGAAAACCTATTTGAAAAATATCATCTGACATTTTATATCTGATGCTGGCTATGCCTCCAAAAAATTTTAATGATGCATCCAACTATTCTAATTGCTCATGTAACTCTAAATTATCTCAATCTATTGAATTTTTCATGGAATTTTAGTACCATGGTAATAGCTACAATTTATTGTAGTGCTTTAATTTCCCTGCATCATATTCCCACTTTTTAAAATAAAATCCATTACACACCAATTTCTCAATTCTGGAAAAAGGTTCCTTATCCAAATCATGAACAAAAATGGAGTTTCATTCTTGAGCCTAAGCTATTTTTCAAATTATTCTTTCCATCTTTAGTTTTTCTGCTCAGAATCAAGCAACATTAGGCAGAATGTATACTTCACATTACAAAATGAAGTACTTGTATAACATGCAGCTATAACAGTATCTTCTTTTTTCATCCTTTTTATCCAAGCTTCCTTTTTTAGCTTCTATGTTTATTCATTTTTTACTTTCAGTTCTGCTCAGTTTAAAATTAAAGGGTATGCAAAATTTTTTACATTTTCATTTAATACTGTCACTAGATTAAAAGGTATCCATTGAGCAAGAAGCTTTCTAAATTTTTAGTGCATGTCCAGAAAAAAAAAATTGTGTTAAGGACATACAGTAAATTCTTTGATGAAACTGGTTAAGTATTGCAACCATCGCGATTTTACCTCAACTAAATGCTGTTAGATTAATCAGTTTTAAAGAAAAATGCATACAGACATAACTGAAAAGTTCTGTTCATTTTTTCCATATGTACTTACATGTACCTGATAACATCTTGTCAGCATTCTTAAAAGGTATGTACTAAGAGTGAGGCTTATATACAAAACACAAGTGACTAATATTACTTTTAACTCAGGACAGGTTTGATGGGACATAGTCACTTTGAGGCTCACAAAATTTTTAATTCTAGGAAACCTGTTTGTTGGCTGTTAGTGACTTTGTGTGTAAATATCCTACAATTTGACAGTCCTCATAAAATCTGGAATTACCTTGCCACACATGTTTCCCCTTTTTTAAGGGTAGCAATTGTTTCTCCAAAGCATGAGGTATTTGGGATGATTGAATTCTTTCCGTGGCCACATTTGCTTCAAAAAAATTTCTCCAGTGACTTTTCTTTGTGAACACAGTTTGGTTTTGATAGCTACGTTGCACAGTTCATTATGGTTTGCAAACAAATTTTGAATGGGAAAAAGAAAAAGGAGCATCTGCGATCTCTATTAGAGGAAACTGAAGCTTTGAAAGAAGTTGGTCAAACTAGCTTAGGAGAACCTGATGTGGATAGTAGTCATGATAACAAAAGGGAATTTGAACAAAACGATGAAAATAAAAATGTTTGAATTCGTCAGTAACATTCTTTTTAGCAAAAATAAAGCCATTTGTCTGAAACTAAAGTGAAGTCTTATTTAAAAACATGTTCTTAAAATGTAATAACTAATTTATCTGGACCAAAATGCATTGCGTGAAATGCAACAAATCTTCTAAAAAGTTGGGAACTCTCTCTGTTTTTTGATTCAAAAATTTTAACACCGATAGAGGTGAAAATATCTTAAATTTTACCAAGGATCTGAGATGCATCAAAGAAAGATTAGGAGCTGTTTTGGGACTTCTGTGTATATTTAGCTTGCATAAATCCTGACATACAAAGGCACAGGATATATGCACCTCTCCTTTTGAATGTCAGTAATAGATCTTGAATCAGGTAACCTGTACAGTATTTGAACTATATTTTTATAGATCTGTGGTGTGGAAAAACTTTTTATGGGCAATCCAATTGTTTCCATATTGCTTTTAAATCTTAAGTTGTAGAGTTATAAATTAACCACTTAATTCTCAAGGAAGGGTTGCACTATTTGCTTCCCCATGCCACCGTTTTTCACCAGGTGTATGTAGTTATGTGGTGTATTAGGGGAATAAAAAGACAAAGTAAATCCTTCACAAATACTGTCAAGGTCATTGTACTGCATTCCAAAGCCTTCAGAATAGTTTTATTGTTAGCAGCATAGTGCAAAAGTTTTGTTTTTCAGAAAGGTGGATATATATGGTGGGTTAATCATTCTACTGGCTGAGTGAGGCATATTCATACAAATGCTGTAGTTACAGGGTTAAATTTTAAAAATGATCTTCTCTTCCACTAATTGTATTGAATGTTAATGTCTTGTATTTCTGCTACAGACCTTCATATGTTGGGAAATACATTATTTTCTATTGAACATTGAATTCTTGTTTGCATTAAATTCTTCTGGAATGGTACTATTTATTCAGTTTCTTAGCTTTAAGATCTCTAACTCCATGATTCATTAAAGAAACCTTCATATCTTTCTTACAATTCTCTAAATGAATTCTTTGTAAATTCTATAGATGAAAAGTTGTTAGAATCCACGTCTGCTGATTTGGTCTTTGAAGTTTGCTTCATTACTGTAAGAGTGAAAATGTTTCTTGGTCCATAACCGTTTATTAGATCAATCATGTTTAAGAAAAACAGATGGACATAACTGAAAAATTACAATTTTACTAGATCTATATACACACACATACAACATCATGACAAACAAAGCCTTGTAAATACAAAGTCAAAAATTAAATAAACATATCAAATATAAATGTTTTTTGCTCACCCATTGCATTGAAAGCATAGAAAAATAAAGAAATTTTACAACGTTTTGGGAATTTTTTTTTTATAATTTAACTTGCTGTTAATCTAAATGTGAAGTCTGAGATATAAGGTTCAAGAAAAAATTAAAACTTCTAAACTCAAAATATTTATTCTTGGCGCTAAAAGCTTGAAAAACTTTTTTTTGGTAAAATTTACAAATTTCATATTATTCTAATTTTTTTTAAACTAACAAAACTTAATGGGAAATATATTATGCATTTCAAATATTTTAGTACTACACATTTACCTATTAAACATATTTTATAATGTTCGTTAAATCTGTCAAGGCTGAAATGTCCTCTCAGTGGTGTGAAAGTTAGTGGGTTGCCGCCTCAGGTGTCATCCTTGTCACTTGACCATGGTTCAAAATTATGAGGTTCATCACCAATATCTCTTGTGCAGCTTCATAGTGCAACGTTTATAAACTCTCACTCACTCGAGAAAATCGAGTGGTATGATGAGGAAGCTTTGAAAACCTGCATATCTGAGTCATTTATTATACCATAATCTTGTTTTTAGTATGGTTGATGTGTTTAGTTTAGAAAACAGGAACAAAAGTAAAAAATCTCAAAATATTTATTATTCATATTAAAAGCTCAAAAACACATTAACTATAACATTTTTTCTCCCTTAAAATTAACTTTTCACTAAACAAATTATAAGAAAAAATTTTCATTTTCAGTTTTTTATGGGTCTTCTGTATAAGTTTCTAAAAATATTCGGACATAATGAGCAGCTCACATGCTTATGCCCTGCTTTTCTTTCACTTGATTAGACATTGACATAAGATATATTCCACACAGTTGCTATGGTAATGGAGACATTCCTCACCAGTTCACCAAGTTATTGTGTCCTTCAGTCAGTACAGCTAATTAATAAATACCATAATAGTTATTATAAATTATTAAAGTTCTATCAACTTAATATAAACAAGTTCATTCTTAAAAATAGTTTTAACACTTCCAGAAATTAATCTTCTCTGTTTTTTGCGTGTAATTGTCCTATTGTCTTGGACTGCATTTGCTATAAAAAATCAAAGCGCAGGAGGGCTTGATTTCAATTAATTGTCAATGTGATAATATTTTGTTATTGTCTATATATAATATGATATATATGTATATACAGTCAACCCTCCTATAACGCTTTGAGTGCGTACCGTGTTATATGGAAACTGCGCTATAAGAAACTTGGATTTAACCATACAAACCAGGCTAATTCGTAGCGCATTGTATGGAAACTGCCCTATGAGAAACTCAGAATTAGTACAAATCACATCATTCATACCGCGTTATATGGAGACCAATAAATACAAAAGACGAAATAAATTATGAATTATTTTTATTGAATTGAAGAGTTCATATAAGGAAATGATTAAAAAAATGAAACAAAAACTAAACTAAAAATTGTTTTCCAACAAAAACAAGAAAGACTTTTGTAAAATTATGTAATCTTTCAACACTCATCCTTGCTGTCAGATATGAGTCGCCTAACTCGTCTTCTTTTAATGGGCAAAATGTCTTCCTTCTTGGTTCATCTTCACATTGGTTTTCGAATTTAGCTTTTTTTTCTAACCCCACTAAAACCTCTCTATAGGGAACTAAGCAATTTCTTAATTCTCTTTTAAACTTTGCACTGCACACCGTTGAATGATCAGTTTAAATGAAATGAAGTTCTAATTCTTTAGCCAAATTTAGCCCTTTTTTCACATCTTGTAAATCGAGATTTGGCACCCATTCGTTTTCCTTATTTTCGTTTACCAGTGCATTTGACGTGGGTGCATCAATTAATTCCATCATTTCTTCCTCATCTAAAGTTTCATCTCCGAGTACTAGTTTTCTTACATCCTGATGGTTTACTGCAAATTCATCGCTTAAACGAGAAGCAATGTTTACTATTTCTGTAACTAGGAGTGAAATTGTAGAATCATCTTGTATTGCTTGAACCATTTGAGGTAAAAGGTTTCCAACACGCATTAAGCGTTGATGGTTTAATTTCCGTGCAAGCCGATGACATGGTTCTAATACAATCTAAAATAGAAAATTCCATTCACACTTGAGTAAGAGTTTTATTTTCACTATTTTCTAATCTGTCGAAAATGGTTTGGAAAAGTTGGCGTGTGTAGTACATTTTTAAAGTTTGAATGACACCTTGGTCCAATGGTTGTATTAATGACGTGCAGTTAAGAGGAAGACAATTTTCACATTTGGATTATACAGTTCTATGTTGTTGCAACCACCGTTATCAAGAACCAATAAAACTTTGAAATACAAATTTTTTTTCCATTGTATAGATTTCCACTGCCGGGATAAAACAATTATAAAACCAATCCTTAAATAAATCTGAGTCATCCAAGCTTTCTTATTAGATCGCCAGAATACAGGCGATTGGGTCTTATTAATGTTTTTCATTACACGGGGAGTTGAAGAACGATTTATTATCATTGATTTTATCATCAGGCTTCCTGATAGATTGCTGCACACATGAAATTCTTTTGAAGGTTTAAACCCATGAGCACGCCTTTGACTTTTCAAAATGAAGGTCCTAGATGGTAGCTTTTTCCAATATAATGCCGTATCATCGGCGTTAAAAATCTGATCAGGTGAATAACCTCCGTTGATAATTCTAGCTAGTTCCAGATTAGGCTTGTTCTCCTTGAAACTTTATATTGTGCAATGTGTACATTTATTTTTTAGTTTTTCAAACCATCCTTCACTTGCGACAAACGAATGATTTTCTAGCCCTGAATAAGAATGCTGAATGTTCCTTAAATGATCATAGGATTTTAAGTGCTTTCTGCTTGATAAGATTTCCACTGATAGGAATCTTTTTGGCTATACAGTCTTCCAACCAGATCATTAACCCTCGTTCCATTTTAACCATATTAGAATTTCGTGTGTGAGTAACACGTTTCGCACCTAACGGACAGCCATCTGCCACAGTTTTCCTTATATTATCTGCATTTTTCTTTAAGATTCGAATTGTAGATTCATGCAAATTTGTTGATTTTGCAACAGACGATATTTTTCACCCGCCTTCTAAACGATTTAAAATTTGGATTTTATCTATAAGCGATACAAGCTTTCATTTTAATCCTTTCCTTGTTTCTTTTGTGTTTGACATGATGCAAATCTAGGGTTAATAATTACTTACGCACAATCAAAGAACTTGTATATTGTCGGCCTAATTATCAGACTGTGTAACTCCACCAGCGTTACTGATTTAATATAAGAGTGCAATGCGCCAAGCGCTTTTTGGCATGATTCCTTAATCATTTTGTTTTGTCTACACCATGCCTCAGTGCACGCTCCTCTTTCAATTTATTCCTCGATCAGTGTAAACATTACTTTTTTTTATTTCATAATAAAACTAGATTTCGAAGAGAGAGGTGGTGGCAAGATTTTAACATAAAATAAATACGACAGAAAGTAATATTAATGTATTACACTCCTAGATGTAAATTATTTACACTATTTTAAGCATTCATTACACAAAATTTGTAACAATGTGTTATTTTTGCTGAGCAGAGATCCCGCGGGGGAAAAAAACCAAAACAAAAAACTAACTAATATGCGTTATCCCCATGGCAACCACATTATCGTATGATAAAAGTATCAAAGTAAACCATATTGTAATATTATAGCCTATCTTGGCGAACATAAACAGCAACTTGGCGCCTAGCCCTACTGTATCAAATTAGCATCCCAGATGGAGCTACGCAGTTTGATAATTAGACCAACAATATCCAGTTAAAACCATTCATTGGGTGCATGGAAAGAACTGATGGGAAGTTGATGAACAGAAACCGCGCTGTAAGGGTACCGCCTTATGGGAGGGCTGTTGCAATTTCAGCTCCGTGTTATATAGAAACCGCATTATAGGAGGGTTGACATAATATATATATATATGTAGTATATAGTCGAGGCCTATTTCTGTTGGTTACTTGTATGTAAATTTGTTGATGGTTATTTATGATGGTTGTTGTTCTATATTGTTGGGATTGATTAGGCTGTCCTTTGTGGCTGGAAATCTTGTTTACTAAACATGGTGAGACACACAAACATTTACATCTTAAACAAACAGGGAATGGACAACACTACTCATATAGCAACAAGCAGCAATGACATTTCACAGGATGAGTGCAAAGAGAATGATCACAAAAAGACTTCGCTTACTGGCTGTGAAGATTTCAGGACTCCTTTGTAACAGGAGATATGATTAGTTGGAACGAGATTTCTGATACAATGTTACTTTTCGATTACGATGAAGATTAACGCGTATTGAACCAAAGGATTAAAAGTTATTTAAAGAGTTAATTAAAAGTATTCCAGAAGGAATTATTACATATATATGTATATATGTGATAATCGTAACCATTGAGAATGATTACTGTAACAAAAGGACAGCCTGTGGAAGAGATTTCTTAATATTGGATCCATTTTTAATTATTGTTGATGTTACTTACTGGTGAGATTGACAAGGCAGTCTTTTGATTATTTAAATCCATTTTATTCCACTCCTTGAAACACATTGTAATATGCGTACTAAACATAAAGCATGGAATGGATGACATAATACAGAACAAAGAAAATGAATACATGATTAAGTACAAAGAGAAGGGGTGGCATTTCCAGAGATCTCTTTATTTATACTCAGCGGACAATCACATGACCTGGGTGAGTGGATGGATGTAATTCCAAAAGTCCCTGTTAGGCAGGCAGACAGTTAAAATAAATGGTTGTCCTGAAGGACTGGACCATAGATAAATCAAAAGCTATTAAAGATTAAATTACTGGGAATTATTACATATATATGTATATATATGTCATGTTTCTAGAATCTTTTCTGGCGTGTAGTAATGATAACTGTAAGATGTGGTGAGTAGATATTATTACTGTCAGGTTGATCATATCTTAAAAGGTTGGTGTTTATTATTTGATGCCATTGACAAGTCAGTCTGTTGAGGTTAGTAATAGTGTTTATTGCTTTGAAATGTAGAGACAAACAAACACATATTGATGGCATAACAAAGAAAATACACTCACACCAACTGCAGCTGACTACGTGATGAAGGCAGACTAAGACAAAAGAGAAATTTTCCAGAAACCTCGGTTTATATAGGACACTCAAATCGCATGATCTGAATGGGTAGACAAATGTAGTTCAAGATACTCTTGTTGGGTGGATAGATAGGATATTAATTAAACTTGGGTCTTGAAAGAATGGGCCATAAATAAATTAAAAGCTATTAAAGAATTAGGGCTATTGGGAATTATTATATACATATATATGATATTGTTGTGTTCCTTTAAGTTTTTGTATTCCCGGGAGAAAGTATGAGTTGGGAAAGTTTGGATGACGAAATGATTATGTAGATTCACAAGAAGGTTTGAAAAAAGAGCAAATAGTACCAGATCCATCAAAGTAGTTTGAGTTAATCTCTGGAAATTTGCTTGCTAGAACACACTGATGCCTCACTATTAAAAATACGTAGTGGATGTCATATCTCAGATAATGATTATCAGTTTTAGACTTTGATTTGGCATCAATAAAAAAATTTTGAAGATGAGGATCAACCTAAAAACAATTTCAGTTCATAGTATTCGTTCTGGATGGAGTTGGATTGAGCAACAACTGCTTTCATGTCATCTATTTTTCAAGTTTATGATACTGTAACGTCATGACCCCAAAGTTTGCTTAATTCCTGGGTAGCAAAAGGGATCACACATCTTTGGTGTCATATCATTTTATTTACAAAATAAATTAGATTCGGACACCATTATTATGGTATCTGTTCTTCACTGCTTCCCAGCCTTTCACTGGAAAAAATATTAGGTCCAGATCTCAGTTCTATGATCTTCCCGATCTCTGGTCGCGCTGCCACTCAACCTATAGAAGGTAGGGATGGCGATTTTTTCTGTAAAAAATCGATTAGAATTGTAACCTGATGAATTGATTCACAAAAAGATCGATTTCTAAAAAATCGATCCCCCCCCTGTCTTCATTAACAATGTAAATATAAATCCATTTTATGAAAAACAAGAAAGTTATTATAATAAACGTACTTTTCTTAAAATCAGGGAATTCGACTATTATTATTATTTTTATTTCCGCATCAGGTATAGAAGACATTTGTTTATTTAGTTCTACATTTTTATATTTCAAAAACTGTGTTCTGAAGGTAGTCACGTACCTTAAATGACTTACATACATGGTTAGATTTAACAATAGCAACTAACAGCAATCTCAAAATTATAGCATCATAGTAAAAAATAAGCGATTTACTTACCCTCAATTACTTTTTATTCCGTAACAAACACTACATAAAAATATTTATTTCATGAATCACAGTATATTACGAGTCAGTCAAGCAAGGCATAAACAAATGACACATCAACAAATACAAAAAGTTAAAGATTACACAAATGTAACTTTTTTATTTAATAAAGAGAGGCGAAGGAAACTAAACACATAGGCATCTCACCAGTTTTTGAGTAATTAACCCTTTAACCACCAACACCGTAACATTACAGGTTTTAACGATGGTACATTTAACTAATTGTAAATAATTTTATGGTTTTTACCAAAACAGAAAAATCTAATGTCGATTTTCTAGGACGAAATATCGATTTAAAACGAATTTTTTGGTTAGAGGAATCGATTATTTGATTAATCGATCTCAGATTGCCATCCTTAATAGAAGGTCGCTCCTTCATATCGTAGAAGTCCAATAGCTGCGACGACTGTTCCATAGTCTCTGACTTGAAAAAATCCTGATCCTTGTTCGCTGATCTCGCAGAGGATCCTGGTCACCTTCCGAGCCGTCTCTTTAATCCCCCTAGGCGAGCCTCATTCACCTCTTCAAAAATTTCTGTTTGGTGAGCATCACGGGTCTTCACCTGGCACCCTCTGTCTTGGTCCCAACTGCCATTAGTTCTTACAGTACAAAAATCTGTTGCTACTGAAATTATCTGTGTCGCCGCTTCTTGTAAACCATATGGAGGGTTAAATCCATCTGTCTCTTTGACACTGGGAATACACTCCTTGGCATTTCTTTGACACAAAGGGCCAACACTCCTTTCTATACGAATGTGAGAGGGAACGAAAGAATGGAACAGCCTGTCAAAACAGGTGTGCCTCTTCTACAAATTGTTGGAAAGAAATTGCCATTTGGTGAATCTATTTGCTAATAAATGTCTGAGAAGAAAAGGAGGGGGAACATTTAAAAAGTGCAAGAATCAGCTCAACATATGTTTCGCCCCAGGGCTTGAGAAAACAATCGGTAGTACCCTTTTACGAATGCAATAACCCATCTGGTTACTCTGCTAACCCTTTGGCTTAAAAAATGACAAAAGGTGTAGTGAAACATCCCTTTAACGAGGCAATGCTATATTACAATAAATAACTAGGATACAGATTTCCAGTTTTCATCATCACATCCAAGTAGAGAAATACTGTTTTAAACTTAAGGTGGAAGTATTCCAAAAATGTGTGGTGCTGGAGGAAGAGACAGCATTATCAGGATGTTTTTTTCCTATCAAAATCAACACCCAGATTTTCTCAAAAGTCTAACTTTAGAGTTCATTATTTGAATAAAAATATTGGATTGTTAAATAATAGGTCCACATGTTGTATTAAAATATTGGAATTGTTAAATATGTTCACTATTAACTAAGACATTGTTAAGTTAAATTATAAAAAGCGAAATTTCTCCATTTTTCAAAATTTTAAGTGTGATTTGCTTGGGAATATTTTTTGTTTTGAAAAAAAAAGTGTTTACCTTTTTATTTACTAGTTCGGCTAACAACAATTTTACCAGGGTATGGCCATCATGAAAGAAAAAAATCTTTTGGCCCACTTTAATGTACATTCAAGAGAAAAGCTCTCATTTTGTGTTTAGTTTTTTTATAGGTAGTATAAAGTTAAGATAAGAAAAAGGAATACTATATGTATGGCCTCCATTCCATGACATTAATAAAAGGGGTAGGGGGATAGAATTCCACCTATTATATAGCAATTTGGAGATTTTTTTTTTTAAGTCCTAGAATGAGTTGACATGTTTAATAAGATACTCTTGTGTTCAAAATTAAATTTTTTGAAACTCGGACATTTTTTTAAAAAATTTTTAGGGAAGTACTCGATAAAATAGTTTGTAACTTTGGACGTAAAGAACTCGAACCTTTCAGTGAAGTTTCTGTGATATAAGCTTTTAGGGTACCCATATCGAGTAGGAAAAAAGAAAAAGTATTTTTGATTGTGCTGTATAATAAAAGCCCAAACATTATTTATTGCTTACAATAGATTCATTGTAATGTTTGTATGCAGTTTTATAAAAGTAGCACCTATATAAATGAAACTATATATATAGGTTCAATTAAAATTTTTTGAATGTTTACATCCCCCACCGTTCTCCCTATAACAGAGGTGGCGAACCTTTATGAATCAACGTGCCATTTTTTCTAAAGAAATGCTTAGTGGAGTTTGGATGTGCCATCAAATAATTTTGACTTGTGATTATTGGGAAAATAATAAAACTAAATACTAACAACACGAAAATATGGTTAAAATAGCATGAGCCTGCCTCTTCAAAAAATTAAACGTATCTGGAATTGAATTTGATGTTTCCAAAATTTCGTTACTGGCATTTTTACTAACTTTGCTTATTAATCTTTCTGTTACAATCAATTCTAATTTTTTCCTTGTTTCAACAAATTTTTGAATCCATATTGAGCGAGACTAGAAATCAATAAGTTATATTTCAAATTCTTCAATTTCCAACCAATCGAATTGGGGCAAGTTCAGTTTATCAAATAATTTCACATCAGGATACATAATAAACTTGAGCATTCCTGATAATTCATTGAACTGAAAAAAAATCTCACTGAAAATTCCTTGACTGAAGAATCAATCGCATTTTATTGGTGGCGTGCCCAAAATATTGTGCCGCATGCCATCAATGGCACACGTGCCAATGGTTCGCCATCCCTGCCCTATAATATCCTGAATTTTCTATGAAATTTCCTGAAACTTGCTCAAATACTAGAGACATTATAGTGTTCTTTCTTTAAAAAAATTTTATTAGTGAATGACTAATTTCTAGACACAATTAATATATACTTTTATATATAATATATAGTATTGAATTTGTTTACTGGCTTTGTAAATAATTCCGGACTTCAATGAAGAATTCGAAAATGAGCATGTGTATAAGTACTCCATACCAAGAATGAGAATATTAACTGAAGTTAGTTAAACATATACCCTAATTATCATCACAGATCATGCTATCATATTCTAAAAATATGCATAACTCCCTTATGTTAAACAATCTCAGGATCTTGCTTTGAGTGACAAAAATATCAACATTGGTATATTACTGCACAACAACAAAGTGTGGCTTAAAAATTTTTTCAACTAGAAATTCAGAATTTCATTGACCAATGCCAGCCATTGTATAGCTTTTGTGTGACATTTTTATAACAATTCAATTGATATTTCAATGAAATTCGAATTGTTTCTCTCATATAGTTGTAATTTCATTTTTATTACAATTTTTTTATAACTATTTAAATAATTTTTTGACTATTTAAATATCTACATGTGCTCTAGGAAATAAAAGTTCATTGTAAAATTTAATTTTAGATTTTGTTGAGAGAATATTTTTTTATATTCATCTTAAAAATTGTAATTTTTTTTGTTTGAAATTTTATCGATATTTTCAATGTTGCCATTTTTTTTCTTCAAAGGAAATAAATGCAACATAAAAATATTCTTCATGTTTTTTGTTAAAATTGTTAGATTCTCATGGGGAAAAAATATTTTTGTAAAATGAAACATTTAGTTGGAAATTATAGATGTTGAAGAAAAAAATATATTTTTGCATAGTTTTTTCACACAATAAAGAATTTTTTAATAATTTGTATGTGTTGCTTATAATATCTTGGTCGTATTCTATTCTTTTATATTCGTATATTGCAAATTAAGTGTAGAAATCATTTTCTCTTTATTTTAATTTTAGGGTGGTAGAATTCAAATGACATGCTTTCAGTCTCAAACTTTGATAGATGATTGCAACATTGAGTAAGTGCATTTTTTGATTTCTCTGCTATATATATATATATTCTGCTTTTATTTATTTCTAAAATAATATATTTAAATTTTACATGTAAATGATAATTTAAATTTTGGCATATTGAACAGTTAATTTAATCTTTAAGTAAAAGTTAAGTAACAATTTTTTTAATCCAATATTTATTAATAATTAAATGCAATAATTTATAAATATCCAAGTGGCTTTTTTAAATTATATATGTATAAAAGAAAAAGGTAAGCATCATTAAAAAGTTATGTATTGAAAGATTGCGTTATTGTGCTTTTATGCAAAATTAATGAGAGAACTATGATTTTAATTATTTTCAGCATTTTATTATTTTAAGATTTGTAACTGTTATTTTTGAGTCATTTGTTTGCAAAGGCTACATTTGCTTTTCCACCATAAACATTTGTTTCCCAAATATATTTGATCTTGTATTTTAAATATTTATTGTGTTGTAGACTCATTTGAACCCGGTATTCACATATAGTGATTTCACGTTCATGTTTTCTTGGGTCAGAATGGAATAACTCAGTCACTACTCAAAATTATTCACTTCCATACTCTTCTTCACAAAATATAAATAGGACTGACTTTATTACACACTTTTAAAGTATTCTATTACTATACGCTAATTAAAATACTCAATAATATGGTAAACTCACAACAGGCTGCATGCCTTCATTCCTGTGTCTCACTCTCGAGTGTGTGGGCATAAACATTTCTACACCCTTATATACCCACACTTTCACATTGCCCTCTATAGTCAGACTCTAACAATTGAGTGTGGATATTTAATTTTATTTTAGTAAATTTTTTCTTAATGCTTGGTTTCATGAGCTAGCTTGATTAAATTATAAAATTTTGTTTTATTTCCCGTTTAGTGAATTGTTAAAGGAAGATGGCTTTTTCAAAGGTATTTGCCTAAGTAAAGCTTTAAAAATTAATAAATTGTTTTCAGTATATTACAAGTTACCGTACATTTCCCTATATAAGCCGAGAAATATTTGTATAAAGAAAAACTTATTCTCGGTTTGTATGTGGAAGAATCTGGTTGGGGGCGTGTCTCATGTAAGTTATTGCAATATTATGTACATGATTTTTTTTAAAACTTATTCAAAACTTGATATTTTCGATTAAAATAAAACGGATAGCTGATAAAAGGGAGTTTTCATGAATTGATCACTGTAGTTTGGCAGTAACAGCAATGAGCAGATTTAAAGTTTGATTCTGTCAAATTTAGAAGTTGCACTCATCAAATTTGTATAGTTTAGAAGGTGATTTTCTGCCTGAGTCATTTGCCTATTGTACAGGGTGTCCAAAAAAGATTGTACCTTTCTAAAAAATTTTCTCTAGTTTCTCTGAGGTACTGTTGGAATGTTTTATTATACCATAAGTTAGGTAATATATCAAAAAAAATTTTAGTACCAAAGATGAACCTTACAAAGATTCAAAATGGGCACCCTTCGTGACACAGCAGATATCTAAGCGATATCCATTTCCATCCATACTCGCACCAACATGTCTCTTGTAATGGCAGAAAAAGAATGTACCCTTTTTCTTTATTTTTTCTAGGTACCCAGTATGTAGAGAGTGGGGAAAATTGGCTGGAAAGCTACTAGGTATTCCCAAGTTTTGATATATCCACCTTTCCTGTGTGCACAAATTTGTCAGCATGGTGCCCACCAAACCACAGAAGGCATTTTGTGCTGTGGAATACACAAAAACAATGTCTGTTATCACAGTTCAACGCAATTTTGGGTTGGTCCACCGGACAAGAACTCAATTAAACATTGGCATACTCAACTAATGGAGACAGGTTGCCTTTACAAAGGCAAAAGTATCGGGTGACCGTGTTCAGATAAAACACTTGATAGAGTTCGGCAATCTTTCCTTGAGGTATCTAGTAACTTTCAGGCCAATTTTCAACACTTTCTGCAACACACACTGGGTACCTAGAAAAAATAAATAAAAAGGGTTCATTCTTTTACTGCCGTTTCAAGAGACATGTTGGTGGGAGTATGGCCTAGATATCTGCTGAATCACGAAGGGCGCCCGTATTGAATCTTTGTAAGGTACAACTTTGGTACTCAAAAAAAACTTTGATATATTACCTAACTTCTGGTATAATGAATATTCCAATAGTACATCAGAGAAACTAGAGAAAAAATTTTAAGATACAATCTTTTTCGGACACCCTGTGTAATTAAATGATTTTATGAAGATTTTCTGTTCTCATCCCCTTCCATTCTAGATTGGCAGATTATTTTCTGGGAAACTGTATTGTTCCAAGTTAATGTTGATGTATAAATTAAAATTTAGATTCACATAATACATAATATTATTTAAGCTACTGCAGTAATATTTTAGTGAACATGACCATTTTATTTTAAGATGACTTGTGTTATGAATAATTTCATTTTCCTTTCATACAATTTATCACTTTAAAGTTTACTTACAAAGTACTTTCTGTGAATTTTTTTTAATACATTTTCCTGTTCTCTTTTTCTATTTAAGTTTTGCATGTTGTATTTATATATTAAAAATTTCTTTGTTAATTAATGTTGTATTACTTAGATATAATCTCCCTAGGAAGAAACGCCTTGATATCCCTGTTCACCTAGTTCCAGCTTCTTGTATCAGCAATGTTTGCATGAATGCATTAATACAGTTGCCACGTTTCTTATGTCAAGAAGAGCAACTTGCATATCAAATGACAAATCAAGTACCTTTGGATTATTTAACCAGGCTTCATAACAGTTCAGGTAATCTCGTTTAAAAACTCACTGCACATTTTCTTTTCTTAAGATTTTTTTTTTTTTTTGAAGTATTGTTAGATAACCAAGAAATGAATTTGCAACAAATATTTGTCTGATGCGGAAAATAACATGATTATGATTACAAAACATATTTGTTTTGATTTAATACATATTCAAAGGTTGTGTAGATATTTTTTTATTTTTGTTTTACCCTTTTCATTCAAGTACCCTTTCTCATTATGCATGCAGTAAGAAAATGTTCTCAACAAAATACAATTGGACCCCATTTAACGAATTTTTCTCTTTCCCCAATGAAAATGAAGGCACAAAATCCCTTTTTAACAAATAATGAATTATTTCAACAGCTAAAAGTTGTATTATTTTTTTGAATTTAAAAAAATGGATTTTTCTCAAATGACATTTTTTTCTCCAGAAAAGAAAGACTTCATATAAGCAGTAAATTTCAATGAGAAAGGGTGAAGACTGTTATTAAACTTCACTGGTGCAGATGAGTCATGTGAGTTTTGAGCAGGACAGGAAATTCTTTTCTTATTTCATTCCAATCCACAAAGCAGGGGATATTTTAAGATTTTAATGATTCTGATGCAGTTGATGACAAACTGTCTATCTGAGCAACGGAGAAACTGTTAAATAGTCATTGAATAGTGATTCTAATGCAGAAATTGTTTTTAAAACTCCTATCAAAGCTATTAAATTTTCTAATGCATTACATTGTGGGGAAACTGAGAAAATATACCTTACGCAGCAAGATGTAAATTATGCAGTTTTTTCTTTGCAAAAAGTCGGAAAAGAGCTCTTTCGAGTCAGGAATTAAAAAGATTTTCAAAACATCTGTTAGTCGGTATTTTAAAATTTCCAATGAACCGGTGCATAATAATTCAGTAATAGTATTTTTAGCTGTTGATTAAAAAGTGTAGTTTCAAACTTTGGATATTTTTTGTGTTGTTATTTGTAGAGTTTCCAAAATTGCTTATAGAAATGCAAAACATTTGTATTTTGTTTTGACCCCAATTTAATGAACAAAATGTTTAATCCCGACAAATTCGTTAAATCTCGGTTCGACTGTGTTACACAATAATTAAAAATCTGCGTATAATACTTTTCTAGTTAACTTGTGAAGTGAATAAACCTAAATAGCTGGATCTATTCAGTAGCCTTTTTGATGATACTAATCATGTCTCTTCCAATCTTTTAGCCAATTTTTATATTATCTTCAAGTTGAGCTATGATGTTTCTCATGTGTACATGGACATTTTTCTGTGCAAGTAGATTAAATCTTGAGAACACATACTTTATACTTATGGGGAAAAGTAATAATGTACAAAGTTTTTTATATATATGCCCATTTACAATTTTTATATATATCATGACTTGGGGTCTTTCTAACAGTAGTGTTTATGACTGATTGTAATTAATTAATAACACAACCGTTGATCATATTTTAGTTTATTACAGTGAGTCATTTAGACGTACTGTACTCCAAGCCATGGCTAGAGCTTGCAGGTGTTGTAGAGAGAGGGAGTGAAGTTTGTACATCGTTCCTACCCACATTTAAATAATAACTAGTTGCCCTCCTAATGAGAACCTTTTGAGCTATATCTATCCACCAATAAGCAGGCTCCGTCCATTGAGATCATGTAAGTAGTTGTACTTCTGTTTGCCGCTTTGTATGTAAACTGGGGTTCCTGGAAAATCCGCCAATTTTCTCTATTGTCTTTTGTTATGTAGACTGCTGCAGTTCGTGTTTGTCTTAGTTTTTTTGTGGTGCTTGTCCATATTTATTTTGTGTTTAAGATGTACAATAAACTAGATTATCAAAGACTACTTCCTTGTCAATATCATCAAATAAAACATCAACTATCATAAATAAGGATCTAATTAAGGAATCCTTTACACTCGCCAAATTATGATACTCAAATTATATATATATTAAAATAAAATAAACTTATTCCTTAATTTTGCTTAGAAGAAAAATTGTGAACAATGAACTTTCTATAAAGGAAAAAATTTTAAAAATGTGCTAGTTAACAATTGCAGATACTTTATGTTGTTCTTTGTGAAAAGTCTCAATAAATTATTAGTTTAAACCAGTGATTCCCAAAGAGGTCTATATTGATCCCCTGTGTGACCTATGACGACTTGTAAGGGGTCCATGCCAGCGAAAAAAAAATAATTGGGGGGGTCCATGAGGTGTAAATGGGAGTCTACGATAGTGGCTCTCAATAAACCAGATCCTGTAACGTAATCAAGTTGAAAACAGATGTTACCTATTTAATAGATTTATTTACTAAATTTAATGAGGTTAATTTGCACAATTACAAGATGCATAAAGTTTATTATAACAAGGACCATCCTTTCAGCATTTCTTGCCAGAATTAAACTAAAGGAGTATAATATTGGGTGTCCCAAATTTTTTAACTTTCTTAAGTCACCACAGTTAGTCTGCCAGGAAAATTGTGTTTTAATGATGTTAAATGTTTAAAAGCCCTCTATTCACAAATTTTGAAACTGCGTTTGAGAGTCCTTTGACTATGGCAATGCCAAAGGCAATGAATTTGGTGATGGCAATGAATTCATATAGTCTCATTGAAAAAAAACAAATGTCATATTACAAGAGGTACTAACAAAGATCTTAAAGAAAAGTTCAGGAATGGATGTCAGCAATTTTGACTTTAAAAAAAGCATACCTGCTATTTATCTCAAATTATGGAATATTGTGAGAAAGGTTTTAATTGCTTTTACTAGGGAGAAGGAATTTCAGTGTGGTTGTCAATCTCCAAAAAAAAAAAAGACTTTACTGACCAAGGAGATTGAGTTAAACCTGACAAGATTGATGCCACATGTTGAAGATTTGTTATTCAAGCAGCAGATTCATCCCTCCCATTAAGAGCATATGTTTTTTGTTGCTCAGTTATTTTATGTGTAAATTAAGCTTTAATTTAATTACATATGTTTTTTAAGTTTTGAATACTATCTTGCACTACAGTTAGAAATTTAAATCATTAAAAGTAAGTAGCTCTGTACCATCCGTCAAAAAGGCGTTAGGTTAGGAGGGGTCTATCCAAAACCAAAAACATAGCAAGGGGTCTATGAAACAAAAATGCTTGGGAACCTCTGGTTTAAATGAATTATATATTTTCTCAAAATCCTTTTTACAATATATAGATGAAAAAAGTGCTAAATTTTTTCTTATTGACAACTTTTTTCCTCACCAACTTCTTTATTATCACTAATTATTTCCAAAGTTTCCATAAGTATTTATCTAAAGTTAGATGTGCTTGTATTTTTAATGTTTGTTCTCCATTTTTATAGTGTACATTAAGTCAATGGGTCAAATAGCTGAGGTAATCTGTGGCCCACTTTTGAAAATGCTGGAAGAAAGAATAATAAATAATGAAATTAAAAGGAAAAAACTCCAAGACAGGAAAAAAGAGTTGATTGCTCGTATTGAACAAACACGCAAGGATCTTGAAAAAGCTAAAATTGAGGAAACTGATAAAAACCTGCAATCATCTGAAGATAAAAGTGAAGAAGGTACTTCAAAAAGTATCATTGAGGATAAAGATTCAACACAAGCAAGTCAAGTAGAATCAGAATCATCTCCCTCAGAAAAAGATCCTTCAGAACATGTAAAGACTGCTTGTAGTGAAAACACTGATGAATCTTCTATTGTAGATAATGCTGATAAGCAAAATTGTGATATTGGTCCCGCTACAGAGTCTGGAGCTAATGCATCACCAAAATCAGAAAAGGATGTGGATTCCAAAGTAATTTCTAATGAGGAAAAGCCTTGTTCATCTTCAGTTTCTGAGGATTTTGTTTCTGAACAGAATGATATCAACAAAAACATTCCAGAGAAAGAAAAGAGTTAAACTATTTTATGTTAAAGCTTGCATTATACTATATATGTTGTGGAAAGATGCTTCTATGTTTCTTTATTGCTCTGTGTATTCATCAGTCTGAAAAAAGTGTGTAACACATAATTGTGTAAGTCAGTGTATTCATTAAAAGTTTTACTTCAGAAATGATTGCTTCATTTTCAAATTGGAATATCTATAATTGGAGTAATACTATTTATTGCATTTCTTGCGGAAAATCCATTACTGTTAACATTTTTGATGACATAATTTAAACAAGTTTCATTCTTAGACTTGCAAATAAATATTTTGTAAGCAGCGTTTTGGTACTAAAAGTGCTGGTAAACAATTTTGAATTTTTTTTTTTACTATAAAGTTCAAAAATACTGTTAATAAATCATCTGAAGTATAATTTTGTTTAAAATCATTCATAAGTAGTAATTACAAAATTACTTTCAGTTATATTGTAAGAATCTCACCATGTTATGTCATAACAAGTATATTTTCATCTAAAACAGGAGGGGGTATCATAATATCTAAGAAACTTAATTGGTTTTTTTTTTTTTTTATAGAAAACGTGTATATTTCTTATTCAATTAAGAAAATTTATCTTACATGTATCCTTTATATATATAATTAAGAAAATATAACTTGTGTATGTATAACCTTTGTAAGATTGTAAAAAAAATGCATGTTGCTGGTTTCTTTACTTTAAAAATTGTATTATATATATATCATAAATTAGTTTTTGTGATGTGATACTTTAGATGTGTTTTATATTGAAATATAAATAAAGTTTCTGTCCTTTACAGATTTTTTTTTTAACGATCATTATATTTTAATGAAACTTTTTGTCCTAGTATACTTTCAAAATTATTTGTTCCATACCTTCTCTTTAGTAAGGGTATTTTTCAGTGTGACCTTTCAAACCCAATGTTGTACTAAGAAACATTTAAAAACTTCTCTTTTTAAAATCTTAAAAGCAGTTTTTGTTCATATATTGCTGGGTATTAAAATTCCAACTCTAAGAAGGAAAACTTGATTATATGAATTTAGGGACATACAGCTTCTTCCTCTGACAGCTACACTGCTGGCCATTAAAATTGCTACACCAGGAAGGAATGAACCGACAATCGTCAAAATCACATGAAAGGAAGAAGATGCTTGGATATGCAAATCATTAATACGTCAGTGCATTTAGATTATGCAGGAGGGAAAACAACATCTGAAGCTCTGCTTAAAGGAAAAGTTGTCGGGATGGCGATCGAAAAATCGATTTTTTTAAATCGATATTTCATCCTAGAAAGTCTACATTCGATTTTTTCTGTTTTGATAAAAACCATAAAATTGTTAAAAACGAAGGATTTAAGGCATATTTGATAAAAACAAAGAATTTAAACACTATTTATCGCAGGAAGTATGATCCTGTACTTTAATGGCGGGAACAAAAAAACTATTTATGATCATGTTCACTCAATAGCGATGATGTACGTATATGAATATCGTGGGATCATCTGTTCCTTTTGAGCGCCTTTTTTTGATTGCCGGAAACTTAGCAAGTGATGAGCGGAACCGCTTGAATCCCAGAAGACTTGACAGGCTGTTATTTTTAAAAAGCTTAGATATTAAACATTGGGAACTATAAGCTATATATATATATATTATCTATTTTCTAAACTTTTTAATGCAACAAATACATTTCGAAAATAAATGTCGTCTTTTTATGCCTGATACTTTGATATAGTAATAAAAATAATTGTAATTGTCAAATTCCCTGAACTAAAAAATTTACTGATACGGGATCGTTTATAATGGTATCTTTCTTGTTTTTCATAAAATGGATTTATATTTACATTGTGAATGCAGACTTGGAAAAAAATCGATTTTTTAGAAATCGATCTTTCAGACCTCGATTTTTTTGTGAATCGATTCGTCAGGTTACGATTCGAATCGATTTAAAAATCTTATCTCTTTCGGAAAGTATCGCCATCCCTAAAAAGTTATGTAGAGGATTTCTCATTCGAAAGCGCTTTGTGAGGTTGAAGTTTGCTCAGAATATCATTTTAAGCCTTGAATAAGAAGAAATCCTAACCAACAAGTGTCAGAATTCAATAGAGGCCGAATCGTTGTCTATAGAGAGTGTGGATTATTGTTCCTTGATGTCGGGTCGAAATACCATCAATGTCATGCGAATATGTAATCATTGGGTTGCTGAGAATCATACTGAATGGCTTGTAGGTTCTTTACGTGCTGCTCCTATGACTAACGCCTGAGAGGACTGACATATTGTATAGGTGGTCCACAGTGGCGCACACAGGGGGGTGTCCAGACCCCCCCCAAGCCCTTGATTTTTTTCTGATTGATTATAGTTCTAAGTATATAGTACGTAAAATTTAATTATGTGTCATTAATGATTACTTTTATTAATTAATGCTAATTATTTATTCAATAATTAGCTTTTTACTGTGTTTTATTTCCCAAAATGTACAAAATAAAGAGGAGCATAGTACAAGAATGGTGAACTTTCTGTTTGCCTCAACTACGTGGCAGCAGAGTTGCACAATGTTTGTAATCTGAATGATGACTATAGATATTCCTTTAGAAATTATTTATTCATCAACAAGTCAACGATCCAATTAAAAAAGCAAGTTCTGAATAAGACATCAAAAACATCCGAGACATCACATGTAAAAAATATACCTCCAAGCAGACTATGCATGTTCTCATTTACTTAAACCGCTAGCAAGATTGAGAGAGTGAAAATCAACATCTCGAATGGGATCGAGACATTCTTGAGTGATATCAAAAGAAGAGAATCTACAGTGTTACATCTTGCTTTTTATATTCATCATACCGGAAGTCACCGCCTTCCTGACGACTTCCGAACACGCGATCAAACGTCACGGAAACACGTGACCGCCAGCCAATCGGGTAATTCGACCATTCGTCAACGATCTTGAAGGGGATGAGACTATTTACCTTTTTTCTGTTAACAAATGCTCCTTCTCTCATCACCTGAAAACATGTAGTTTCTGCTCAGAGTTCACAATTTCAGAAATTTAACATTTAAATCTACATACAAAATATTTCTGATTTCAGCTTCCATGCTGGATCCAACCAGAAAAAATTCCAAAATAACCTAAGTTATAACATATAATACAGGATTATTTGAATAATTAGAAACATTATTATACCACCATTTCATAATTTGCATTCCTATACACACATTCAAAAAGTTCATCTCTAAATATAAATATGTAAACAGTGAAAATTGTGTGATTTGAATCACATAAGTTATTGATACCAAAAACTATACAATTATTCCGTACAAAAATATGAATATTTACACATAAGAAGTATCATACATTAATAAATACATTTATATATATAATTCATTCATTCACACTTCCTTACTTGCATGCATGCATGGCACCATGTCTTCACACATTCATTCACTCTGAATACTTTCATTGCAATAAAAACGTGATAATGATTCAACCATATATACACTAATGATCATTTAACAAAATTAATTTTTAAGAAACTTTATCATAAAACTAGTATAAAAAAATATCAATATTTACAAGCAAAATTTGAAAAAACACTTGAACCATGAACAATTGTTCAAGAAAAACTCCAACTAATTTCTCAAAAGTTCAAAATATTTAAACAGCATAATACACAAAAACATTTTCAACAAAACTTTTTAATTCATACTGTGTTAAGGGCTTTGTGAATATATCTGCTAAATTTGCTTTACTTTTAACATATTTGACCTCAAATAAACTTATAGAACAAATCTCTTACATGATATCTCACCTCTATATGCTTTGTACGGTAGTTTTCAATTGGCGATTTGAGGAAATCTAGCTGCCTGATTATCAGCTAATAAAACTGGTTTATTTGCGTATTTAACTAGGTCTCTATTTGCATATTCATTCATTATATTATCTAACCAAGTTATTTCCTTTATGCATTCTACCATGCTTATAAATTCTGCCTCCATTGTCGATAAACTTACTGATTTCTCTTTAAATGTTCGCCATGTAACAGGAGTGTTTCCTAAGCAAATAAATTGTCCACCCATCGAAATTCTGTCGTCTCTATTTGCTGCAAAGTCTGCATCCGAAAAACCCACTATATTAATACACCTACTATCTAACTTTAATTTATAATGTTTAGTTTTGTTAACATACCCAAAAAGTTTCAACAAACCATACCAATGTTCAAGACCTGGATCATTTTGAAACTGCGAAAAAATTTTAACTGCGTAGGATATGTCAGGCCTCGTTCGACCTGCAAGAAACGACAAGCAACCAAGTACATTTCGGTATGGGATTATCTTCATTTCTCTTTTCTGATCACTAGACTGGGGACATTGTCGTTTGCTATACATGATTCCTTTAACTATCGGTAATGAGGAAATTGGGATATTTAAATGTTCGTATTTCTTGTATATCTCATCTATATATGGTATTTGTTGAATTAGTATGCAGTCATCTTTTCCCTCAAATTCAACTCCTAATAGCCTTTTAGTCTTACCCATAATTTTTAAATTAAACTTTCCCCTTAATTTAATTAAAACATCTTTAATATCCCTTTCTTTCTGCCCAAAAATAACAATATCATCGACGTATACTAGGAGAACAATAGAATTTCCATAAAAGTAAGTACAATTACACCAGTTTAATTTCTGTAAGCCAATTTCATTTAAAACATTATTTAATTCAAAATACCATGCTCTGATGAAGTCCGTATAACGCTCGTTTTAACCTACATACTAGACTCTTTTCCCCTTTCTATATACCCTTGGGGTTGTTTCGTATACACCTCATTTAATAGTGCATAGAGATAGGCTCCAGTGACATCACACTGAATGTGTTTCCATTTTAACCACACTACCAACAGAGAAAAAAATAACATCACTGAAAAATTAACAGGAGAAAAAGTCATCATTGTTTTCACCTTTAACTTGTGAATAACCCTGAGCTACTAACCTAGCTTTCTACCTGATTAATTTTCCATTTTCATCCCGTTTCAAATTATATACCCACCTACAACCTAATAATTGCTTATCAGGGGGTAATTTCGTTAATTTCCATACATTTCTTAATTTAAGATTATCAAACTCTTCATGCATTGCCCTTTTCCATGATTCCTGTTGAGGTGATTTTTCCATCTGTTTAAAAGTTCTTGGGATCAAAATGTTTAGTCATGCATTATTTTTAACTGTTACACTCTGAACACCTTAGGTTGTGGGTTAATTATTCCTTCAAATGTATTTTTCCCCTTAAAATTAAAAATACTCTCATCAAATTCTAGATTTTTATCCATGCAATATTTTTTAATTTCATTGCAGGATCTTAACCTTTGAGAATTTTCCCAATTCATAATAGTATATGTCATTTCTAAAACCATCAGGTCGTGGAATCACTACACGTTTCCATGTAGTTTTTACAGGAACCACAGAACTATCGGTTCTACTTGACTGCTCTTGATCGGTTCTTCATCCTCAGTTTCTGAATCTGAATTTTGTGGCAAGGAGACTGGGATATTATTTACTGTTTTATCATCACAGTTCTCAACCACTTCGTAATCGGAAAACTTGAAACCTGGAGAGGCTAGCACCGCTCCACTGTTATTCTGCTGAAGTTTCTGGAAACGAACATTAGAGGTTTCAATAACCCTTGAATCCTCGGGTATCCACACTTTGTATCCTCTAGTTCCTTGAGCGAAACCAACCAATATGCCTTTTTTAGCTTTCGGGTCCAGTTTTCCCCTTAAAGGTCTAGGTGTTCCCACATACAAGATATAACCAAAAGGTCTTAGATGTCTAATTGAAGGTTTAATACCTATATAAAGTTCAATTGGAGTAAGAGTTTGACCAGAGTGACATAACCTGTTCCAAACATGTACAAAATATAATACAGCTTCAGGCCAGAAACTCTTATCTAGTCCACTTTCTGACAGCACTGTCCTAGCTCCGTCAATTACTGTTCTGTTAAGACGTTCCGAAGCGCCATTTTGCTGTGGCGTATAAATGTTAGTTCTCTCGTGTTTTATGCCTCTTTCTATAAAAACCCCAGTTAAAATACTAGCGATGAATTATCCACCAACATCCGAACGAATAGCTTTAACTTTTAAACCCAGCTGTCTTTCGGCCTTTATAATAAATTTGACCAGAATATCATAAGTATCCGATTTATGACACATAGGAAAAATAAACATTCTACGAGAATAATCGTCAAGTACTGATAAGTAATATTTCTCTTACCAATTACATTAGCTGGTCCCCAAACATCCCAATGCAATAAGTTTAAAGGCGCTTTAGATCTTGTGCATTCTATGGACTGAAAAGAAACCATTTTGTATTTATTTAACCTGCATGGTACGCACTCAAAATTAAGTGGCTTTTTAAGCTTTGGTAAACCTCTCACAGCATCCAAACGGCTAGTTTTTAGAATATAATCAACATTTGCGTGACCAAATCTTTCATGCCAGGTCATTTGGTTTTCCTTCAATTTTTATAGCCTTTTCAACACTAAATGCATATTTGGGTTCAATGTCTGGTGTATGAATAATACAATCCTTGGTCAAAATTAGCCTTAAAAATTAGTTTATTCCCTGCATAAACTTCTAATTTGCCCATTTTCACCAATAAATTTTAACCCGTTCTGGTCAAGCATGGGGCCGGATATTAAATTTTTCCTTAATCTACTAGAAAAAAATACTTCTTAAGTAAGCATTCATGACCATTAAACCAAATTTTTACATCACCTTTCCTTCTATGGGAAATTTGACACCATTTACAGCCAAAACCATATTTTCATTAACAATATCTACAAAATTAATAAATAAGTCCCGGTTATTTGTGAAATGATTACTAGCAGCTGTATCCAGAATCCATGCGTCATTACTAACATTACAGCTCAAATTAGCCTCAGCAAGAAAAAAGGATAATTTACTCTTACCTTCATTTTGATGTGCTACAAAATTTGTTGAACCATGGTACCTGCTTAGGTCATTTCGGCCATTAAATGAATAGTTTCTGTCTTCTACTACATCGAGAAGTATTATATTTGAACTCATCACTTGACACAGTAGGTGAAGGCACATGTAGACGTCGACGTATCTTTGGACTTGTTCTATATTCTCTGTATCTTCGATTAGTTGCACTGGATGATGCAGTAGTACTTCCATTGCGACATTCCCTTCTAAAATGTCCAAATTTATCACAATAGTGACACTTTATCTTCGACTTCTGCACACTAAACGTCTCATGTTGACTCCTTTGTAGACTCAAATCATCTCGGAAATAGATTCTGGTTTCTTCCGCAACCAGCTCCAACAAAATATCTTTATATTTAAATTTTTCATCGGTCCAACGAAGAATGTTTTGGACTATAGAATCAAACTTTGAAGGCAAACTTTTAATTAACTGATAACATTGATATGTTTCCTCCATGGGTTTACCCATTGCCTCTAATTGGTCGTATATTCTTTTTATTCTTGAAGAGAATATGTTAAGTTTTTCATTAGGTTGGAATCTGCACTGAAAAAATTCTCCAAAAAGCTTTAAGTAATATGACCTGTAATCCGGTCGGAAGTTATCCCTCAACAGTTTCCAGGCTTCTGCAGGGTCTGTTACGTTTTCAATAATACTGCGATACTCTGTGCTGATATTCAGATATAGAATCGATAACGCCAATCGTTGACGGGCATTAAAGTCTTTTAATTCTCGCTAATTTCTTCTTTAATCTCTGGAGCACTTTCTTCCCCAGCAACAATTTTAAAACAGTTCTTTTCATATCGTAAAAACCGAACGTCCGTTGATCATGTGGAGTAGTTAGTCGAGTCCCCAAAGGTTTTATTTGATAATTCATAACAGCCATGGATAGTGACCAAAAATTATTCTTATAAAAAAAAATCCAAAAAAAAAAAAAAAAAAACAGGCGGCGAAATCTTCAGCCCCTCCTTCTCGGCAATAGTCAATAATCTCCGACGGCAAAAAAAAAAAAAAAAAACAACAACTTATCTTCAGATTACTGCATGTCCGCCCATAACCACTTGTTTGCCACAACTACATGGCAGCAGAGTTGCACAATGTTTGTAATCTGAATGATGACTATATATATTCCTTTAGAAATTATTTATTAATCAACAAGTCAACGATCCAATTAAAAAAAACAAGTTCTGAATAAGACATCAAAAACATCCGAGACATCACATGTAAAAAATATACCTCCGAGCAGACTATATATGTTTTCATTTACTTAAACCGCTAGCAAGATTGAGAGAGTGAAAATCAACATCTCGAACGGGATTGAGACATTCTTGAGTGATATCAAAAGAAGAGAATCTATAATGTTACATCTTGCTTTTTATATTCATCGTACCGCAAGTCACCGCCTTCCTGACACTTCCGATCACGCGATCAAACGACACGGAAACACGTGACCGCCAGCCAATCAGGTAATTCGACCATACGTCGACGATCTTGAAGGGGATGAGACTATTTACCTTTTCTCTGTTAACACTTTCGACCCCGGACCCCCTTGAAAAATTCCTGTGTGTGCTACTGGTGGTCCGGCAAAACCGTACAACCACATCACGGATCATCAGTCAGGAAATGGGCATGTTTTCAGCCCGTTTAGTATCCTTTCGTGTGGTGTGACAACGTTTTCAGCAGCTTGGACTATCAGCAACGCCACCGCTACTTCGGCTTCCCTTGACAATGCAACATAAATAATGTTGGCGCCGAACGACAAAGCTGGATACAAAAATCGCACAATGTCTTTTCAGATGAGTCCCGGTTCTTTGTGCAGTATTCTGGTGGCTCCGAGGAGATCGCTTGTCACCTACTTGCATTCTCTATCGGCATAGGGGCCCTGCATCTGATGTGATGGTTTGTGCAGCCATTGGGTACATGACACGCAAGTTTCTAATTTAGATCGACGGTAATTTGAATTCAAATTGGTACATCACTGTCATATTACGTCCAGTGGTTGTGTCATATCATTGAGGCCTGCCAAATGCCATCTTCCAACAAGAAAATGCAAGACCACATGTTGCACGTAGTATTCTGACCTTCCTCGATGCACAGAGTATTCCATTGTTGACTTGGCTTTCATGGTCTCCAGATCTGTCACCCACTGAAAACATCTGGTCATGGGTTGGTGAGAGACTGGCCTACCACCCCTCTCCAGCTAATACATTTGATAAAGTGTGGCACATACTTGAAGTAGCATGGAATGAGTTGCCCGTTTATGTCAACCAAACCCAGTTCGACTCCATGCCTAATCGAAAAAGGGCTGTTTTAGCTGCCAAACCTGGCAGCTATTTCTACTAATTTCTAATCCCTGAAAGTTCCTAAACTGGTTGCAAATTTAATCATTTTGTCTTCATGCCATACTTGTTTGCGTTTAATAAAAATCTTTTTTTGTTTTGTTTTTGTATTTGCTTTCCTTCATAGTGTTTCAATCTTATTGGCTCGCAGTATCCATTAGGCATATCAAGTCTTAGACGAAAAATATGGTCCAGTCATTCGATGCTGCTTTAAACCTATGCCACATTTCTTGAGTCATAGTGATTTCAGAATCAGTTTCTGAGCAACCCCTGACCAGATTTCTTCAATGGGCGAGAGACCCCCTGAACATGTTGACTTGGGCAACCGAAAGAACATCCTTTGTGTAGAGATGGGTCAGGACACGATGGACAACATGTGGTATTGCATTATTTTATATGAAAGAGGACGTCTTGGAGGCCTTGAAGATAATGGACAGCCACAGACCTTAAGACTACACAGTACCCTTTTTCAAAAAAAAAAAAAAAAAAAAAAAAAATGTAGGCAGTTGCAGTAAAAATAACTTTGTTTTAGTTTCTCATTTTATTAATTTGATTCTGAAAGTAAAAAGTCAGCTTGACCAGCCATTATTTTTCTATTTTAAAAAATTAAAAATTCTCAAAATCTTATAAAAGGCTCACTTTTTAAATTTTTAAAGTTATGTTTCTTGGATTATTGCAAACAAAAATTAGTATGGATTTGAAACTCTGTTTCTTTGTTGATTTTTAATAATTATTTTTCTTTCTAAATCTGGAAAAAACACAAAATTTATTTAAATAATAAATTTAGCACTTTTTAAAAAAATAGCTGGAGATCTCTCAGCCCTATAAATAGAGAGCACAACATAACAATACATTTGTTGTGTTTGCTGAATTCCAATTTCTTATTTCTTTAGTACTGTGGGTTCTAGTTATTCTTCCCTTTTATTTTTTATATATATATATATATATATATATATATATATATATATATATATATATATATATATATATGTATATATATATATATATCCATACTAACTTTTATAGAACATAAGTTTGGGAGTATATACAAAAAAAATTTCAAGGCTCTATCTCAAACAGAAAAAAAAAGCTTTAGGGATAAGATAACACTTATACCTTCAAAGTCTGAGAAAAACGCATTTAAAGTTTGTTAAGGCATAAAACAAAAATTATAATGCCTGTCTAGCTCTAATTTTTAATGTTATTTTTCAATGTATATTCTACAGTAAGACACTATTTTAATGAAATATAACTGAAAGTATTTTTTATTTAAAAAATATTTTTGCTTAATATTGATAGCAATTGTTACGACGACAGTTTATTCAGCTTAACCTAATTCTTTCATAAAAGTTTGGAAACACAAAGCATTTATGTACAAAAGAATAATGAAACTAACTTATGCTAAAAATAGCCAGGTTTGTTCATAAAATTCAATTTTTTCAGTTTTAAATTGGGGCAGTTTAGGAAGTTTTAGTTCTTGTTGTACGACTTTAAAATACACAATATGTTTAGTATAATGTAGTTTGGTACTACAAGGAAATATTCAGTTTTATTTTGCAATACTTTGATTCAGAATATTTGTATTCGGAAAAATCTTTCGAGAGCTCAAACGTCCACCCGTTGGTGTGGTGTGGTAGTTAGGAGAGGGGGTGCCAGCTTAGGTGTCATCCTCGTCACTTGACCGTGGTTCAAAATTACGAAGTCCGTCACCAAAAGCCCTCGTGTAGCTGAACAGTGCGACATTAATATTAACTCACTTTACGGGGCCTCGGATGAGTCCCATATCGTTATATTTCAAATATTCCATCTCTATAGATACAGGTCTAACTAATAAAGAAGAAATATTAAATGTCAATCGTATTATCACTTTTTAAACGTATTGCTATAATGTTAATTCGTATTATCACTTCTAAACGTATATTGCTTTATAAAAATAAAAAATATTCAGAAGTTAGAACATAAATTGTTTTTTCTTTCACATGCATGAGTCTTTTTTTTTTATTTCCATTTTCAGAAAAACTAGACTTCTATTATGGTAAGTAATGCTAACCCACCCACCTTACCTTTTCTCACATAAAGAACGCTTTTTTATTTTATTTGTATTAACCACAAGCCTATTTGCGGTTTTAGGGTTGCACCTTAATCCTTTAGTCACTAAATCTGAAATTATTCGCCAAATATGGAAGTGGTATACGGAATAAGTCGCCAAATCTATAAATCGTATTCCTAATTATCGTAATCAGGACAAAAGAACAAAATTGTGAAATTATTGCATTGCCATCGGTCCTTTACAAGTGTGCAAAATTTCGAATTAATCTGATCTATTAAAATGTGTATGAAATTATTGTATTGTCATAGGTCCTTGACAAGTGTGCAAAATTTCGAATTAATCTGACCTTTTAAAGTGAGTAAAAATCGAGTTCAAAGAATCCATTACATACAAGCGAAACTTTTAAAAGCCCGAAATCCATGCTAACTTTTATAGAACATATGTATGGGAGTATATACAAAAAATTCCAAGACTATTTTTTAACAGAAAAAAAGCGTTAGGGATAAGATAACACTTATACCTTCAAAGTCTGAGAAAAACGTATTTAAAGTTTGTAAAGGCTTAAAACAAAAACTTATAAAGCCCGTCTAGCTCTAATTTTTTACACACCAAGCTTTTATTTAACTTGCAATGTAAAATGTTCGGGTGGAATCTTGCAACTCAATTTTGAAGCTGATGTCTTCAACCGATTGAGCTAAAATTTTGTATACACGTTTACTTTGGATGACAATGCATGTTTTGACCCTTTATATTCCGATATCGCAATTAGTTAGAAATATATTTAAAAATGTAATTTGTTCGGGTGGAATCTTGCCACTCGATTTTGAAGCTGATGTCTTCAACCGATTGAGCTGAAATTTTGTATACATGCTTAGTTTGGATGACGATGCATGTTTTGATTATTGATATTCCGATATCGCAATTATATATATATATATATATATATATATATAGTTAAAAAGATATTGTTTTGACTCAACACAAAAAACAACACTAGCAGTGGACTGTGATCTCTTTAATTTCTCTACTCCGTACACTACCTCTAGGAGTGAGTGTTACACATATATATATATACACTGACGGTTTATTTTACAAGCCGCTAGAGGGCGCTGTTCATTAACAGAACTAACATACCGCCCCACATTGCACTGGTTTAACCATGCAATCATTGTTACTAAATTAACATTCATATTGGTTACATCTAGAACACTTTACACATTCAAAACACTTGACAATTCTCAAGAAATATAATTTCATAAATCATTATATAAATTCAAGATTTCACAAATAACAATATTTTTTTTATACAAATACAAAATCACTTTACTAACAATGAGTAAATTTACACACCACTAATGGTACACTAAATGAAAATTCAAATTATATTTAAGGATCTTCCATTGGTAAAACACAAATTTTGATATGGCTCTTTTACATGTACTATACTGAGTTTTAATTTTTACAACACGCACTTTTTATCTTCGCCATAATACAATTCTACGATTCTACCTAATGCCCATTTATATGTTGGTAAATTTTCTTCAATTATTAAAACCAAGTCTCCAATTTTAACGTTATTTTTTTTCAAACATCCATTTTCCTCTCTGTTGTAATTGATTCAAGTAATTACGACTCCAAAATTTCCACATTAATTGAACTATCTTAGTTATTTTTTGCCACTTTTTGAGATTACTCTCTTTACATTTTGTCAAATTAGGCTCTTCTAGCGAATTTAAAGACCTATTAATTAAAAAATGAGCTGGTGTAAGCACTTGGAAATCATCATCATTGTTTGATAGGGGGCAAAGCGGTCGAGAATTTAAAATTCCCTCAATTTGTACAGTGACCGTAAGTAGTTCCTCGTACGTTAAATTAATTCCATTTTCACAACTCTTTTTAAATGATATTTACATAACTTTATGGCCGCTTCCCAAAGACCTCCAAAATTGGGCGACCTCGCAGGAATAAATTTCCACTCTATTCCTTCTGCTGCTAAGTAATTAGCTAATTTTTCGTCTGGTTTTCTGACTATTTTAAGGAGTTTTTTAATTTCATTGCTAGCTCCGACGAAATTTTTACCATTGTCCGAAAACAGTTTTGCACATTTGCCTCTTCGAGCCATAAACCTTTTCAACGCGGCAATGAATGCTTGCGATGTTAAATCTGATACTAACTCAATATGTACCGCTTTAAACACAAAACACACAAAAATACAAATATACACTTTAAACAAATTTCCCCTTTACGTTGTCCTTTATTTTTAATGAAAAAAGGACGAGAGAAATCTACTCCTGAACAATTAAATGGATAATCAGTAATAAGTCTCTCTTTTGGCAAATTACCCATAATTTGAGTTGACACAATTGGTTTCGCTTTAAAACATACAATACATTTATATACAATTTTTCTGCACATTGACCTACCATTCAACGGCCAAAATTTTTCCCGAATATGATTCAGTAACGATACAGTTGCCCCATGTATAAATATTTCTTATGAAAATATTCTATTATTATTAAAGTTAATTTATTATTTTTTGGTAAAATTATCTGGTGCTTTTTATTAAAACTTAACTCTAAGTTACACAATCGTCCTTCTACTCTTAAGACACCGTTGTCATCTAAAAAGGGATTCAATGTTTTTAACTTACTGTTTGGTAGCACACTCCCCTTACTTTTAAGATGGTTAATATCACTGGAAAATTCTTGCTCTTGCACTTTTTTTACCAGAAATGTTTCAGCTTTCTCAAATTCTTTTGTCGTGAGTGGACCAGCCACTTTATTTATTCCCTTTAAATTTTCCACGAACCTGAAAATAAAACTTAATACACGTAAAATAGTTATATAATTATTGCTTAGATTAAGAAGGTCGTTTAAAAAGTCATTAACATGAATATTAAGCACCGATTGAAAGTTTTCAATTTGTTCACTAACACAGTTTTTCAGTTCTGAATTATATTCATCTAGTTTCTCTCTACAGTTTATAGTTCGATTTGGATAGTCATCATCACCTGAAAGAAATGTTGGTCCATTAAACCATAAGTTTTGTTGCAAAAGTTTATCAGGATCGACTCCTCGGGAGACTAATTCTGCAGGATTTTGATCAGATGGTACGTGTCTCCATAACTGATTAGGATAGAGTTCTTGTATCTTGGCAACCCTATTTTGAACAAAGGTCTTTAAGTCCATCGGTTCCTTTCGAAGCCACGCCAAGACGATCATCGAATCCGACCAAAGATATAATTCAGCAGTTTCTAGTTGTAAAGCAGCTACAACTCTTTTCACAAGTTTTGCCAATAGCACTGCAGCACACAATTCAAGTCTGGGAATTGTCAGGCTTTTAATAGGCGCTACTCTCGATTTGCTTGTGATTAACCGAACTAAAGTTTCACTCTTCAAATTTTTAGATTTGCAGTAAACTGCTGCACCGTAGCACCGCTCTGAGGCATCAGCAAAGCCACGGATCTCAATAACTTCTGGAAAAGCGACAAGAATACGCCTTGGTATCTCTATATTGTTGATATTCTCTAAAGATTCTAGGAATTGTTGCCATTCTCGATATTCTTCAGCTGGCAGAAGGTCATTCCATTCCAATTTGCTTCTCCACAAACGCTGAAGGAAAAGCTTTGCTTTGGAAATTACTGGTGCCATCAGTCCAACAGGATCAAAGATTTTGGCAATAGTAGACAAGACGTCTCTTTTAGTATAAGAACTGTCCAAACAGACTTTCACTTTAATCAAAAAGCAATCTAGGTTCGGCTTCCACGACACTCCTAACGTTTTCGTCTCTGTTAAAGTTGCAAAATTGTAATTCTGTTCGGGATCCGGTGACAATTTCTCGTGATTGGCGCAAAGTTTATGCAACTCCATTCCAGCATTTTTCAAAATTCCTTTTAATTGTTGTCTGAGAACAGTTGCCTCCTCTAACGTTGCAGCACCACAAAGGACATCGTCCATATACAAGTTGTTCCGTAAAACGGAAGCTGCTATAGGGAAAGCCTCTTCATCCATCGACAATTGGGTTAAAGTTCTCTGTGCTAAGTAGGGAGCACTTACAGTGCCATAGGTAACAGTCGAAAGTTCGTAAATTTTGGGTGATTCATGTTCACTTTCACACCAAACGATTCTCTGCAGATTACGCTGTTTAGGGTTAATTAATATAGTTCGATACATCATTTTAATGTCTGCTGTAAATGCATACGTGTAAGTTCTGAACCTGAGCATTTGCGCATATAAGTCCTCTTGTATCACTCCTCCATTATATTGAGTGTCATTTAAAGATATTCCATTATCAGTTAATGAAGAACAGTTAAAGACAACTCTAAGTTTTGTTGTGGACTTTTCTGGACGATAAATTCCATGATGGGTAGCGTAATATGTTATTTCCGGTTCAGTTTCGTTAGTCACTTCCTTCATGTGACCCAGTCTTTCATAATCTCTTAAAAATTCACGATATAAATTTAAGTAATTATTATCTCTAGCTAAGCGATTCCACAGCAATCCAAGTCGTTTGAGGGCTATGTCTTTCGAATTACCTAAACACGAGGGTTCCTTTTTTAAGGGCATAGATACTACATATTTACCTTCGTTAGTTCTAAAATGAGTATTCGCGTAATGTTCCTCACAAATTAGCCTTTCTTTATTTTTAACTATTGGTTCCTCTATCTGCTCTAATTTCCAAAATTTTTCTAAATTTTTATTCAAGTCCTCATCACGAATCAAACCGCAGTGAACCTTAGTTTCATTTATTGAATCTAAATTACCCGTTACTATATAACCAAATACGCTGTTGACTAACAGTAATTGCGAATCTTTTATTTTAATTCTTTCCGGTTTCAATAACTCATAAAATATATTTGCACCTAATAATAAATCAATTTTGCTGGGAACATTAAAATTAGAATCCGCTAATTCCACAAAATTAGAAAAATCAGAATTTATCTCTAACGCTTTCTGCGGAATAAAATCAGTGATTTTTTTAACTACGAGCATATCCAGATCCCTTTCGAAAGATTTATTTTGATTAGAAATCGCCACTTTAACACACCCATTTACTACCATAGAAGCATCATTTAAACACGAGATTAATGTATTTATCCTTTCGGTTTTAAGTCGTAATTTATTCGCGCACTCATTCGAAATTAGACATGTTTCACTTCCCGAGTCTAACAAGGCCCTAAATGTCTGCCATTCTGAATATTTATCTTTCGCTATAGAATTAAAGCAGTACTCAAAAGGCATTTGTTTTAAAACATGCGGTTGCCACGATCTGTGTTTTGTCTACTTTCGGAACGAAAGATTCAGCATTTACACTCAAGGCGAATTGTGGCTCATCCTGGTTAACCTCTGTCATCGTCTCCAGGGGGAAGAAGGAATTCCCTTTCATTTCTCTGGGGTAATGTAATAATTTATTATGCGGTTTAGAGCAGAAACAATTTTTTGATCTACATCTTCTAACGCTGCATTGAGGTGAAAAACATTTAAAACAAAGTCTATTACTTTTAACAAATTCTACTCTTTCGTTTACAGAAAACATTTTAAATTGTGGGCAAAATTGTAAAGCATGAACATTATTTTTACACAATACACATTTATCATTTTTTAACTCGGAAAAAAATACATTCGATGCATCTCGCGGTATTTTAGCATTAAATTTGTTTTGTTTATTATAACTGAAACGCTTGGCATTTTCACAAAAGAGCTTAGAAAATATCTCATTTTTAATTTTGCCTTTCGATGACAAATATATATCGCACTCACGCCCTAACTCATGGGGTTTAAAATATTTCTCTCCCTGTTTTATATTCATGTAAGACATCAATTCTCTGTCGAGTGTGTTCATTATTTTATCCGATACAATTAACTCACACAATGATTTAAAATCATTCACATTGCGCAGCTGACAATAATACTCAAATGTCGCGCATAATCGTGATGCAAATTGCACATAACTCTCTGAACTTAATTTTTGCGCTTTCTGAAATCTATTATAGCATTCTTGTGGTGTGGGAGAAAATTCTTTTAATACTACATCTTTAAGCTTACTATAATTATTTAATTCTTCTTCGGAAACATGAACTAGTAAATTATTAACTCTTTCACCTAGAATATTTAAAAGAATTTCGCATTTAAATTGTTCGGGAACCTCTTATTTTGAATGCTTTTTCGAGCGACTGGAAAAATAAATTATATGACTCCACTCTTGAAGGTACGGGTATTGTTAAAGTTTTCACGGACTTTAACAAAGTCTCAACATTAATATTGGCGGCAGTTTCAAAAACACTCGGATTTTGAATATCGGAATTTTGAGGTAAATTCTTCTGGATATTTGCAAGCTCTAATTGTCTTTGCAATTGCGCTAATTTAATTCGTTCAAATTCTAACTTAATTTCACTATCCAATCTCTTATTTTTAATTTCCGCCAAAGCATAATCGATTGCAGATTGAACTAACTCTTTATCATTTTTGTAAACGTCACTATTTACAATTAAGTTTTTTAAGTCAGCGATTTTTTTTTGCTCCTTCTGGTACAGTTAAATTTAACTCTTCCGCAACGATTTTTAACTCGTCTTTCCTTAATTTATTTAAAGACATATTTATGAATTAAGGACACTAATAGAAGGATCAATTAATTGCACCTACCTCCTCAGATCGCTGTTTCACGCCGCTCGTTTCGGTTTCGCAATCGGTCTCTATTCACACTTTGGAGATCACTTATTTTTTTTTTCACTGTGAATTTTGATAATCCACGGTTTCACAATTACACTTTTCCATTCGGTCGCTTACCTCCGGTGAGGCGGACCATGTTTTGACTCAACACAAAAAACAACACTAGCAGTGGACTGTGATCTCTTTAATTTCTCTACTCCGTACACTACCTCTCGGAGTGAGTGTTACACATATACACTGACGATTTATTTTACAAGCCGCTAGAGGGCGTTGTTCATTAACAGAACTAACAGATATTAATTAAAAAATCCTTACCTACAAGTTAGAAGCTTACTTTACCTGTTTCTACCAGCCCTCACGGTCTAGTGGTTAGAGAAGCTGACTTCAAATGACTTACCCCGGTTCGATTCCGGGGTGCTCGCAGTTTTTAAACCACTTTAATTTTCCTTCGAAGATTATTTCTCTTGATCTCTCTCTCTCTCTCTCAAATTTAAGTTACCACGTTCTTTCCTGTTTTTTACAAGCTTTTATTTAACTTGTAATGTAAATTCTTATGTTGCATTGCATAGAAAATATTGAATGAAATTTCTAAAAATACAGAATGAATTAATTCATATTAATTAAAAAAAAGACGTTAAGATATTTTTGTAAAAAAATGTTTCGTAGAAGGGATTTTAATAAATAATATAAGATAGCATTAAATTTAAAATTAATTAAGGGAAATGTGAACCATTTTTTAAAATAAAATATTTATTTTCCTTAATTTATAATATTAACTAATTTTAAAACTATGTGTGTGTTGCGCACTTTTCGGATATAATTTTTGCATTTTAATAAAAAATTGCTAAAATGCATGACTTGGTTTAAATAACCATAAGTGGTTGTAAAATTTCTTTAAAACAACTGAAGAAATGCAGTTATTTATGTTTCCTTATTTATTTATACTTTAAAAAATATTAAAGAAATATTAAGTACGAAGAGAAATAAAAATAAATCCTTCATATAATGTACATTTACATTGAATTTTACAAAATAGAAAACTTAATTTAAAAATATTCCTACATTTGCGAAGTTTCTTATATAAATGATTTAATTTTCAAAGCCAATTAATGTTTATTTTGGTCATACCAAGCATTTCGACTCTAATATTAGTATTGTATAAAACAAGTAAAAATTATGGAAGGTTTATATTTTCTATGCCCGTAAAACAGTTTTCTGCAGGCATCGTTGGTTGTCGGAGTCAATATGCGTGAAAACGATATCAGGAACATTTATGGCTCCTTCAATATACAATCATGCATCAACACAAATTACACACAAGCTTTTATTTAACTTGTAATGTAAATTGTTCAGGTGGAATCTTGCAACTCAATTTTGAAGCTGATGTCTTCGACCGATTGAGCTGAAATTTTGCATACATGTTTAGTTTGGATGACAATGCATGTTTTGATGATTTATATCCCGATATATTGCAATTAGTTAAAAAAGATATTAATTGAAAACCTTTTACCCCTGTTAGTTTTTTATTCTGCCCAGCAGCTTATCGGATTGATCTTAAAGAAGTTCCGATTTTTCAACCTTTTTTAAAAAACCATCTTATCCTTTTTCTCAAATTGAGACAAAAAACAATAACCTTATGGGAAAGATCATTTATTTCGCCACGATACGGTATAATTTTTTAAAAAAAATGATATTTTCTATTTTTTACAATTTTTTCTAAAATGAGTCAGAATCAATGCGCTTTCATGAAAATGATTTCTAAATCGTTCCGTGTGAATTTTATTTTTTTTCGTGTTATTGAATCGATATTCTGCACTAAGAAAGTTCAGGCTTTTTTCTTTTAGAATCAGTCATATAAAAATAAAATGCCTAAAACTTTTTTTTACGATTTTTCAACTAATACTCAAATTTTAATAAAACATTTAAAAACGTCGTCATTTTTAAATATATATAATCACACGAAAATGTTTTCTCGTTTGTAGAATAGTATCCAAATTCTGCACAAAAATTGAAAAAATTGGTTTAAAATTACTGATATTTTTTTAAAAAAAAAATTGTTTTTCGTTTTCAATATAATATTATAGTAAGAGTATACAAAAAAAATTGAGTTTCAATATTTTAATTAATTTTGCTTTGTCCAATGTTGTTTGGGTCTAACAGTGTTTATCCCGCCCCCTCTTCCCATTATCCTCTTGTTGTGGCCCGAGTGAGATATTTATCATATTTAAGTATGTGGCCAGGCGGGAAAAAAGGTTGAGAACCCCTTAGCTGGACTGTTTATAATTAACCGGCAAACGACCTTGCAACAATGATGCGTTGAATGAGATTAACAGACTGAGAAACCTCTGTCCAGCGATAACTAAAAAGTAAAAAATAAATTAAAAGTAAAAAAAAAACTGTTTTAAAAAAATGCTTTTATTTAAATGCTCTAAAAAGAATAAAATAAATTTTTCTTTTAAAATTTTTTTGATATCAACTTATAAAAGTCGTTATACAATTTATGATATAAAAGCTTGTCGCGAGATTTACCTGTGTAGATAAACAAGCAAATTAAATAACTTGATCTGATTTATTTTAATTTTTAAAATTTTCAACCTAAGTAAATACGAATACTTAAATCTCGCGACAAGCTTTTTTTTATCATAAATTGTGTAACGGTTTTATAAGTTGATAGCAAAAAAGTTTTAAAAGAAAAGTTTATTTTATTCTTTTTAGAGCATTTAAATATAAGCTTGTTCTTAAAAAAGTTTTTTTTTTACTTTTAATTTATTCCTGCCACAGTCGTACTGGTCTTGTGGATATTTGTGCTGCATTACGTTGAAAATGAATCTCTCAAAGTCATTGATTGTGTATTCGCAAGTCAGTCGTTCGCTTTCGATCAATGGAATAGCAGTTTCCAGGGCCGATCCTAGGGTATCGGCCGCCCTCGTGCAAACGCCTAATGTGCCGCCCTCCTTGAGAACTTTTCATATTTTGACTAATACTAAACGTTCACGTTAACAAATCATCTACTTATATATGAATAAAAAGTAAAACACATTAATAATAACTCAAATAAAATTTGAAGTGCAGAATTTCATATTTTGGATAGGTAATGAGTTATAATACCGACAAAATGCTTTAACAAAATAATAAACTAACAAAAATATGACCTTTAAAATAAAAATAAACATTTTATAATTATAAATGCAAAACAACAGATTTTACTCAAAAAATACAATATAATAAAAATAAATACTAAGACACAAATCTCGTGAAACGAAAAATGTATATAAATTATTCATTCTACTAAGACTAAGTAATAAAATATACCGTAAAATCTGGTGTATAACGCGCACGTTTAACTCAAAAAATAAGATCGAAATTTATGGTTGCACGTTATACGCCAGGTATAAAAATGAGAGCTGAAAACACAAAAAGATGAGCATAGAAAAAGATCATATTTTTACATATATCGAAATACTGTATCTGTGAAAGAAACAACACAAAGGGCTGTAATTCTGAAAGTACACTATTTTTTACTAAAGCTTGGAATAATATTCGAATTAAGGACTTTAAAACACAAGATCATTGCGCACATGCATTTCAGGTTTCTTCGTAAAAAAGGGTGTGCGTGTTATACTATATGGCGAATATATGTACGGACACGTTATACGCCAGATTTTACTGTAATTATAAAATATTTTTTCTAGCTTTCTGAGAAGCAAATTTATTAATAGTTTCGGTTAAATCAGTTTTCTCTGAGATTTTGGATTCAATTGAGACTATGACCAAATCTGAAAACCTTTCTTTTTTGCAATTATTTCTAAAGTAATTATTAATGATTTTTAATTTACTCAAAGTTCTTTCATCGGAAGCTACAGAAACAGGTTGGCTTAAAAAAATTCTTAATGCTAGTGCGAAATTTGGAAAACAGGGAATAAGATCAATTTTCACAATATTTTCAAATATCTCTCTCAGTTGGCTGTTTTTTACCAGGAAAATTATCTTTGAATGAATTTATTTCATTGAAGAGCTGTATACCGTCTATATCTTATTTTAGAATTTCTTTTTTATTTTCTCTAATTGTTCCAGCAATAGGGTTTTTTTCTTTTCAAAAATTCATCTGAAATTGGATGTGTACCAGTTGTCTCCTTTAAAGTCATATTCTTCCCAAATGTTTATGTGTCTATACATATAAAACATTTATTTCTAACTGTGTCTCCCTCTTTTAAATCTGGATCGATTTCAGTGAAGGAATCATACTTGCTGTTATACTCTTCATGATTTGATTCTTCCTCATCATAATCACGAACAGAATTTCTTCATCCGAAAATACTGTTGTCTATATCTGTTAAATACTGTATCTTTTAAATTACTTAAATATCACATTTCTTCATCATAACTACTATAATACGCCATAGTATAAGGAAGATTTAAAACGTGATCATGCATTCAGAACTGTAACGGAGATTCAAGCGCAAGGTATGACATACCCGAAGAGGTGGTATCCAAAAATATATATTTAGAATTCACCTACAAGCTAAGGCCCCTCTAAGGATATGACCTTAAAGTCAGCTACACGAGAATCTGTCAATTTTCCAAAAGAGGTTTAGAAGAAGCGTTGAAAAAAGGTAGACGGTGGGTATGACAGTCTGCGTGGGGAGTGCTGGGTTTAAACTGAGAAAGATCTTTGTCCTGATGCATTCTGTATCGGTAAAAATAAAAATATTTTAAAAAGTACCTCTACATTAGGAAAAGTCGAGACCATTTCTTTTGCAACTTCGATGCTTGCACAAAGCCTCGGGACTTTCCAAGGGACGATTTCCGAATCATATAATTTATTTCTCTGTAGCAGTGTGGAAGGAATTTCTGTGAATGCTTGAAAATAAAGTTATAAATTTTGAATTAAAAAATAACTAAATTCTTTTTTAATCGAATCTAAATTTTCGTACTTTTTAAAGTTTTCTATTTATTATTGCAAAATGTAAATTTTTTCCATGAAATATTTAGAAAATTAAAATAATAATCTTAAACTTTTTAATTTTTTCCCCCAAACTCTCAAAAAATTACATTTCATCTTTTTAAAATTTTCTAAATGAATTATGAAATTTCTGAATTAATACAAATATATTTTGTTTAATTAATTGTTTGTTTAATTATATTAGTTTCATTTCTAGAACAAAACGTAGCTTGGCTTCCAGATTACTTATATCAAAATTATTAAAATATCTTCGCCAAAAGTAAGCTTTTAAAAATTCTAAGGTTTTTTTAAAAAAAAAACTAGGAACACACACACACAATCACAATAATCTGATTTTGTAGTTTCATTTTAAAGTTTCAAAATATAAGTTAATAAAACATTGATATTATTATTATATTTTGTTTTTTCAAATATCTTAATATTTTGAGACTAAATAGAACAATAAAACATATCTAGAATAATTTGAAATTTCTAAGATAACTCAAAACTTTTGACAAAGGCCACAATATCACAAAAAAATCTAAATTTTTTTAACTAAATTTGTATCTTAATTGCATTAAAAATACTGAAGATTATACAATCTTACTACTTATTGAATAACTTTTAACATTTCTATTTTGTTTGAAATCACTTATCTATTTTATAAATTGTGTTTATCATATTTTTGTTTCTATAATGCATTTTGCTATCACTTTAATTAAATAGTTTTATACTGCTAGGAGCAACTAAAAAAATATTAGCTGTATTTTTCAACGTTTATTATTGTTCTGTAAAAATAAACCTTTCATTAAATGCCTTTTATAAGAAATTTCTGCCATACTTCTCACATTCTTATTGTTGCCTTTTTTAAAGATTTTAAATATTGCTATAGATTGTTATAGATGACTTTTGATCAACTTTATTCGAAGCATACAGAATCCTATACAATATTTTAACGAAATTATACGATTTTTATGTATTTTTATAATTAAATAAACACATAATTAATTAGTAGTTTGTATTAAATATTCTTTCAAATTTTCTGGGTAAAAGATCTTAATTAAAAAGGTATCGTGCAAATCACTCTGAAAATAGCAATAGATACAAAAAGAAAAAAGAATTTGTGTTTTTCAAAATCAATCTTACAAAATAATGGTTCTCTTAGCAGTCTTAAAGTATATAAGAAAAATTATATGTTTATTTCACATGTTACCTCAATAAAAAGAACAAAAAATGTGTGTGTATCTTTAAGTAAACTTAACGTACTTTATTTCTTTGAAAATTCTTTTCACAGTTTGAAGCAATTTAAATTAAATATTTAGAAATTATAGATTATTTCATTTATTACCAAACAAAATTATCATAATACGTTATGATTACAAACAAAATCATTAATATAAGTATAACTATGTTTTATTTCAATTTCGCGCTATTGTTAGGATCCTTTTAAGTATGGTAAATAATTAATGAATGTACTCAAAGGCTCATTAGTATTTTGTATTTTAAAAGAACTACTACCGTTTTTCATAAGTGACTAAAGGAATTATTTTTATACGAGAGGCAAATAATATTCTTTCATTTGAATAACAATGCCAATTGAAAATGTTTTAAGAAGATTACGGTACATTCAAGCTACGAAGACATACATTTAAATATGTTAATCAACATGAAAGTATTCTAAGAAACTGATGACATTTATTTATATTTATATAAATAAATAAATAAAATAGTTATAGCACAAATGCAACAAAAATTTTTTTCCCCTTTTTCTTACGCAAACATTAAAATACCTGGGCATTAAATCTTAAAAATCGAAAAGATAATTTTGAAAGCGAAAATATAGTTACCTCTTTTGTTGTTCAAACGTTTTTGTTGTTCCGATTTTTGTCTTGTCTAAAAGAAATTAGTTATTAAGTCAAATTGATGCAAAATTTCCTCAGTTTTCTTTGAAAAGGGGTCTTTAATTTCTGAGGGTCATTCTGTCCCATTATTTTCCTTCGTCCTTAAACATATCTTAAATCTTGATCGTGCTTTTCATCACTTTTGTCCGATGTGTCGAAATTCTTCTTTAACGCCCCCTCCCTTTTCCCTCCATGGGACCAGCGTTGAGAATTCATGAATACTCGTTAAAAAAATAATTAACTATAAACTTGGAGGGTGATAGAAGACTGCTAGTGCTTATGGGCCAGATCTTTCTCGGAATGGGAAGCAGATCCCTTGCTGATTGAATGCACATTCGGTCTTTGGGTTGCTACAGAAATAAAAGAGAACCGGGATAAATAAAATCTAATACTCTCTTTCACCGGACCTCTTCAGAAAAAAATTCCAACTGTCAAGCCTTCGTGTAGCTCCTTATTGCGACGTTTATTACAGTCAATCAATCCACATACGAAGGGGGTATTTTCATTTACAAGCAAATAACATTCTGAATGGATTGTTCACACCCCGTGTTATCTGTATTTCACTTTAAACGATCTTTTTGTCGAACCGCTTTGAATGAGAAGTTTGTCCTGTTTTCTGACCACATACCACTCCTTTTTTACTCATTAGTCTGAGGTACTTTAGAAGCTTTTAAACTTTTTTAAAGAGGGTCCGGAGATTCAGAATTCACACGGAAAATTTATATCGTTTGAATCCAGTGACATACTATTTTATAAACGTAGAAAGGAACTCTTAATCTGACCATTAATAACCGTTTACGACTTTTTGCTTACACACACTTGCCCCTGTAGCTAGGGGGGCCTGTAACATTGATACTGGCCTCCTGATAAGGCAGGCTACACCCCTGATAAAAAGGAATGTTCCTCAGAATTTGAAATACATTCTTATTTTTCTCGAACTATGTTCTACTATTGAGAAATCGAGACTTATTTTAATTTTTCAATAACTATTTAAAATTCAACATATTTATTCAACTTATTATAAATTTTATTTTAAGAAATTAACAAAAATTTTTGTTTGCTTGAAAGAAATATATGTGGCCTGCGGTCGCCCATGTTCGGTGCGCGAACTGCACACCTGCTACGATCAGCCCTGTCAAATTCTAAAGATCGGAGATAAAGTTTCAAAAGAACAAAGTGCTCCTATTCAACCTAGTGCCAGTACAAGAAAAAATGTGCTTACCGAATTTCAAGTCTGTAGTCCTACTAGTTGAAAAACAGATTTTTTAAAAATCTATAATGCCTCTGTAACCTTTTCCTCCTTGGGGAGATTTTTTGCAAAACCCGTTCTTAATGAATCTCTGCTCCAGAGAAAAGAAACATCTTATATATTAAAATTCGTAGGTAAACAAACGTATCTATGTATATATCCCAATTTTCTCAAGAACCACAAGACGCAGAAACGACACTGGTGTGCGAAACTTAAGCAACAGGTGGGTTTATTGCCATAACTTCACGAAAAATCATCTGAGAGACATGAAATTCAGAAATGAGGGAGAGTTTTATGTACGTAAAGGATGACGAAAGAATCAGCGCTGAAAAAGGAATACAATGCATACGGTATGGAATCAAACAAAAACAAGCTTTATTGAACACATAGTATCGTGACTCATGATTGTCTATCCAACAGGAAGAATAACAAGCAGATGTTCCTTAATATGGTATATACCCTCCCCTCACTGCAATGGTTGCTTCGTACCATCTCCGCGTACTCAGAACCAGCTGGTGCAACATTTCTTGCGGTAGGAGTGCCCATTCTTCAATCAGCATCTGTTTGAGTTGTTGGGTGTTCTCCGGATGATGTAAGCGTGCTGCAATACATCTCCCCAAAGCATCCCATACATTTTCGATGGGATTTAAATCTGGGGAGTACGCTGGCCAATCCATTCGAGTGATATCTTCACTTTCCAGGACTCTTGCTCAACAGCAAGAGTCCGACGTGGCCGTGCATTGTCATCCATAAAAATGAAGTCTGGGCCAATGGCACCTCGGAACAGACACACATGGGGAAGAAGTACCTCCTCACAATAGCGATCCCCGGTTACAGACCCTCTATCGAAAATGTGGAGCTCAGTTTGCCCGTTCAGCATAATGCCTCCCCAGACAAGAACTCCAGAACCACCGTAATGGTGTCTTTCCTTGATGTTACTGGTATAAAACCGTGTCCCGATCTCTTTCCAAATCAAAACGCGTTGAGAATCCTTTCTGGTACTAAACCGACTCTCATCCGTAAAGAGGACACGACTCCATTGATCAGTTGTCCAGTTTTTGTGCTCTCTGCACACTGTAAATGGTGGCGTCGGTGGTCAACTTTAAACGGGAGGCAGCGTTCAGGACGGCGGGCGAATAGGCCCCCTTTGTGAAGGCGTCTGGCCACAGTAAACCGCGACACTTGTCGCCCCGTTGCTGTAGAGAGTTGCTGAGCAATGACGCTTGCTGACTGCCGTCGGCCTCTTTTTGCGTGCAGGATGATATATCGGTCATCCTCTGCAGTTGTCGTCCTCGGGCGGCCACCACCAACCTTTCTAACAGCTGTACCTGTGGTTTGGAACGCTTTCTAAGCGCGCGAAACGACACTTTTGTTGATTCCGAACTTTGCAGCTACACTGGTGACGGTACGCCCCTCCTCCAGCTTTCCCATCATTCTTCCACGTGTGAAGTCGTCCAGGTGATTTCTTCTAGCCATATTTCACGAACTGACTCACTGGCACTTGCAGCGAATATGTTGAATTGCGTCTGCGTCCTTCGTTTTATTTTACTGTTGAGCAGCACGCGCCGACATCACGAATTTTGCGTTCGCTCACGTCGCTTCTGACGTTTCGTTCCTGATATTTGCATACGCATGACGTTTCTACTGACTTACGTGTTCACTGTACTCATCTCCAGACCTCCTTTTCTGCAATTTCATGGTTATCTCTCTGCTTAATTTTTACATTGTTGCTTAAGTTTTGCACACCAGTGTAGCAGAAGGTATCAAAACTTCGGGAATGATCCGAGAAATCCGTTTTGACCATTTATATTCAGATATTCCAATTAGTTAAAAAGATATTAATTAAGAACCTTAAAACGCATTTAAATGCATCGTGGCGCCATTTGCAGAGAATATCAGAAAAAAATTCTGTTTTTACAAAACAATGAAACTTTGCACATATATAAATAAATTTATTTAAAAATTAATATAATAAAATTTTATATATATCTTTCTTTCAATTTAATTGTTTTATAATTTTTTTTAAATAAAAATGAGTCGAAATCGGTTCCTTTTTTTTTTTTTGAATACGAATTATAAGTTGTTCCGCTTGAAAAAATATTTTACCATAAAAAAAAAAAGTTAATGCTTTTTTTTTCCGCGTGTAGAACAATATTATACGTAATCTGTACAAAGATTGATAAAATATGTTATAAATTACGGTTAAAAAACTATCTTTCTTTCAATTTAATTATTTTACAATTTTTTTTAAATATTTTCGGAACTTCTTTTTTTTTTTTTTCCAGAGGTTTTTAAAACACGATCTAATAATTTTGTAATTTTGAAAATTTCTGTTCCATACATAAAATATTCTATTTTTTAAAAAAATGTACTTTTGGGTTTCCGATGGCTGCAAAGTTAAACGAAAAAAATTGCCTAAAATATCACTAAAATTAATTAATTATAATTACATTCTTTATTTTTGTTTCATACTTTTTGATTACAAAAGTTATCTGTAAGTTTTTCTTTTATTAACCCTCTAACCGGATAGCACGGAAAATTCCGTCAGTGTAAAGATGCTTCGGAAATGCACTGCACGGATTTTTCTGCCTTCAAATAACGTTTTCAAAAGCGGATTAGCCGCACTTTTCTGAAATCCTTTCCCCCTTTTAAAGGTTTAACATCTTGAAAGATAATTGGGGACGGTGGAAGCAACACAGCAGGACACTAATAGGAAGTTTTATGGCTCGCAGGAAACCCCGTGTTTTGACCCTGGGGCAATCGTAAAAAATCGAGGGGAAATTTCTTTAGACCCCAGGAAGTGTTTATTTGTTACCTCGTTTTTAAAGTTTTGAAAAGTCCCAACGCATAAGTAAAATATGTTACAATTCCCTCTTTTGGTTTCATATTAATTTGAAACTGTAACAAGTTGGGGCGTGTCAGTGCAATCTGCTATTTTATATAGTTAGACAAATTATCTTTTTTAAGTATATTCTTTCGCTTCATTTTTCTTATTTTAATCAAAGCTTTCAGTTTTTGAAACATGATTATTTTATTATAAGATACCGAAAAAATTAATAAAACACCAAACTCTTTAAAATTTGAAACCTTTTCAATTTTCCAACCACTAAAAATGAATAAATTTAAACTTCATCAAATCATTTGAAACATTTTCTTACACTTTGATAAAAATAATAACGAAAAAAAAACTAATTAAGATTTATTAGTTTTTTTTTAGATTCCAAAGCCCAAGTGTTAAGGGAAGTTTAAGTACAGTGCCTAGTTATATATTGTTAAAATACACCGAATTATATTTGAATTTTAAGTGCTTGAACTTCAGTTTACATCAAAGACAACATGAATGAAGATTTTCACACATTTTTTTATAACTTGAATGTTTGAATAAATGGTAATCAAAAATATATACGGAAACATTTACAGTAGACATTTATGCATATAAATAAACATAAAAATCAATTTTAAATTCGAGCTATCAAAAATATTCGAATTATTGTTCAAAAATATCTATTTATACAAAATATCTCAACATTTATCTTTTTTAAAGGCTAACTGAATAAGTAATTAAAATCTGGATATTTTTTGAAATCTCGACCGTATAAAGCTAGAAATTTTATGTTAGAAATTCCATTTGAAATTTCGAAAAAAAAATGCATCGCGCAGTTAAAAATTATTACCATAAGTTTTAGCAATTGTTTGAGTATAATAAAAATTTCAAATTTTTTTATATAGCTTCTTTGGTATCTTTTAATATATTTCAAAGATTTCATACAATTCAGTTGAAAAATGCATGCTAAGAGCAAAAAATATACTAAAAAAATTGATGAATATACAATTACAATAAATTCTTACATAGAGAGAAGTAAAACTGAGAAGCTAAAGCGTAGGAATGAAAAATTTTGAGTATATCTGAAGTAGTTTTCAAAATATTTATTTTAAAGTTCAGAAAATTTGTCTGCGTTATGTTATACTTAATATTAATTAAATGGTTAAAATAATGTGTTAATATTAGTCATGTAATCGTTTGATGACACATTCATATACTAATAAAAATTATCATGGTCATTCATGCGAATGTCAAGAATTTTATGTAATTTTAAATTCAGACATTAAGATATTGATGTGGAAAATATAAAACGACCATCTAAAATACATGAAAAATGCAGTCTGCTATAAAATGATCTTGACAAACAAAATCCGGCATTATCACTTACTATGGCAGAGCCGGCTTAGTCAGGGGCGATCTGGAAAAACAGAGAGAGAACCGCGGTTTTGATGGATGCCACTCTAGCTTTTAAAGTTCCCAGGAAAAATTATATATATATATATAAATTACAAATGCAAAAATAAATCTTGTAATTTTCCATACATTTTTATAACAACGAATTGTGGAATTGGCTTCGAATACATTGTTGTGTTTGACAATATAAGGTAACCAACCCTACTTTAGATATATTTGTACTACTTTTTCGTAACCGTATTCCTTTTAAAATTAATTCGTGCAGCCGAAATACACCTTTTGCACCCTTAAAATTTATGTAAACTATAACGGTTAATTTTAATTTATGCAACTTGTGAAATGTTGATAATTAACCATTTCCGTCTAAACAGTTTACATGAAAAAAAAAGTTTGGACTCCCTCATTCATTAGGGATTCATATAAGATTCTAACATTAAATTTTATTTTTCACCGAATAGGATCGAGTGGTAGTGTATCGTGCTTCCACACCACAAGTCTGGGGTTCTATTAACGGGCTGCGCAAGGTCGACTCTGCCTTTCATCCCCGCTGCATTGGGTCGATAAATGAGTACCAAGCTTGCTTCGGGTCTTAAACACTGAAGGTCTCTCTTCAGACAGACCACCAAATCGTGACATCTGTTCATGCACCTCAGCGTCCAATGGTCACGTGTATTATGATGGGCACAGTAGTTCCTGGCCCTCATGGATTGTTGTGCCACTGAGTTTGAGTCTTAAGTTTGAGGATTACCTCACTTTGGGGATACCCCTTAGATAAACATGTATTTCCACTCATTTGCAATTAAACATTTTTCTTTCAATTATGTTTATTTCAGAAGGAAGTTTGATTTTTCAAATGTATTTGCTTAATAACATGTATATTTGTGTATTATATTAAAAATTTGATCAGTCCAAAATTACATGTTTTTAGCTCCTCTAAAAGCTTTTGGGATTTTACAACTGATCTTACAATCCATATACGTTTTATAGTAGTATATTTAAAAATGATAAGGACATTTTTACGACTGTGTGAGCTGTTATGCCTCGTTTATAAATATAAAAAAATTGCATTCAGCTACAGTTTTTAAAATGTACAGAAATAAGTGGAGAAATAGGATACTTACCTATTATGAATATTTTTGACTGCAGTAAGATATATTTATATTTCAGTTTCTTTACAATTTGAATAGAAGTTGTAAGCCATTTTGCGAATAGTTTGATATTGAGTATAAACCCATAGGCTGTTTAATATTGTAAAGTGTTTTACTTTGATACCAGCACACATTAAAATAAGGCTCATTTGCAGTTACATGATTAGCTTCAGTGATATTTAAAATTTCAAAAATAGTCTACACGCGCGCGTACGAAAACATTCTTTCACAACCGCACACCACATCTCATACTATATCTTCCCTACAGCAGGAAATATTTGTGTATACTGAAAAATTTAATACAGGATACATTTCCAAGTGTTAAATTTGTTTTAAAATTTGGTATGAATACATTGTGGAACTGTCGGTTAACGTCACTGAACAAAATTGTTTTAAGTGTACTGTTTTTTGAAAGACAAAATTAATTAGGGAGAACTTTTCTCACAATAGAATTTGTAATGACTGAATTGTGTGAAAATGTAGTTATCGATGTGTGACATTTTTCCTTGTAATAAAAGAAACAGAAAGATAAGAAATTTAACTTGAGTAGAAAATGGTTAGAAGTACTGTCATGCGCATTTGAAGAAGTATATCCCCATTAAAATTAAAAATTATTGACTGAATGTGTGTTATGTCCATCACAAATGCCGATGTAGAAAAGATATTTTTATTTAATACAAGGAGTTCGAAAAGGAGAGCACTAGGAATGAAAATTTAGATTTTTCCGAAAAATATTCAGTTAACATAAAAATATCATTTATATGATTTAAATTTAAATAAATTAAAAGTATTGAAATCATTTTTTATGTTATTCTAAATTAAAAATATAATTGAATAGAGAAAGATCTGTTTTATTTCATAAATATGCAGCATTTATTGTCTTATTGTTTAAAAAAAAGATAGGGCCTTTATACTCTTTTTACCTCATAACTTTTTTTAAAAACAGGAAAGTGAGCGCGTTTTCTTACTCTCATATTCAAAAATGAATACAGGATGCTTTTTTCTGGTTCAAATCGCAATACCAAAATATTTTTTTTTTTTTAATTTTTAAAAAATGACAGAAAAATAAATTTTGTTTGAAGAAAATATAACTATTTTTCAACTTTTAACACGCCATTTATTTCATGTTTTTTTTACCCTGCATTTTGTTTTAATTTTACTGTGACTGAATCTATGGGGAAAACGACAGAGTAGAACTACGGTTTTCATACAAGATTGCCCAAGGCAACTTAATAAGAACATTTAAAACGTGTCGGCAATCTATGGACCTGTGGCACGTGGTACAATTCTTAGTGGCACTCAGCACTACTCTACAAATTTGTCAATTCTTGAGTGGATGGAAGTTGATAATAGACCTTATTTGACAAACAACTTCTGAGTTATGGACATTTATGGAACTACAAAATAATCTGAAAGATAATTCTAAGGATACATTTACAGCTATTTTGTAAATAATTGAATGTTATTGCTAGGGGATTTAATTGTTGAAAAAAGAAAATTGCATGTACTCTGCTTTCCACTTATGATTCGGCATATCAAAGTAAAAAACCTTTCCTAATATGAAAAATATTTCGACTCCGCAAAGAAATTGTTTAACAACTGAATGCTCAGAATCGTGTCACGCATTATACTCCTGGTTTTGCGATATGAAAGAAGAGTGGTGAAAGAGTTAATTCGCATGACAATTTTTATTTAACTATAATGAAGGGAATAATTTATATTTCACTTTGTCTATTACTTATTTAAATAAATATGTTGGAAACATACATTTTTAATTTTTTTTATCTTTGTTGAAGAAATAATAACATTTTATATTGTTTATTTTTATGTTAATAAATGTATTTTATTGATCCATAATTAAAATAAAATAAAACTGTAAACCTAAATTATTTACCTCTATTCTTTAAATCTGCAAATATTACCGTAAGAATCGAAGGATTTCAAAAATTTCCTACTATGTGGCACGCTGAATGATACTGACAGATTGGTTTGGCACCTCTTAGCTACAATAGCTGCCCCTGATTTAAAATGTTGGGTAAGATAACCATTATATTTTTAAAATTTTATAAATATACAAAAGGAGAGTATTTTGGCAATACATGTTTTAAAAGGAGTAAAGTTTACGAGAACGAAATATAAAATTGCGTTAAAATTATTGGTACTCTATCAACCGTACTTCTTTTATATATATATATATATATATATATATATATATATATATATAGAAGTACGGTCGATAAATACGGTCGATAGAGTACCATAGTTACTGCCAACTCGTGACAATGAATTGGAAATTAAATTCACAATTCATTGTTATTAAAATATATAAAATTTTACATGACTTATTTTTGTATTTGTTAATTTTATATTCCTTACTGAAAGCAACAAATGGGAGTTTATTACCTGCCAAAACTGCAGAGGCCTGGTTGTTTACTCCACAAGCTCCTACCTTATGCTTACTCTGCCCTACTAAGTAAAAATGCCGTCTTCTGCTCGTCAAGATCATGGAATTGCAGATATTGTTTTCCATATATTTTAAATGTTAGTTTTCTAACTTCTACATCAACCTTTTAATAGTCTACACTCCTGCAAAGAAGTCTGAATTCAAAACTATAAAAACTTATTATTCTCAACAATGTCATTTATACCTTTATTTTTTTTATAATCTATGAATGCGTTAAACTATTAATTTGTTATCGCGAGACTATTTAATATTAAATGCGAAAATAAAACCGAATAAGTTTCAAACTGAAACTTAAATTGAATTTTTCAAAAATTGTCATCGATATTCTCATAACTTTTACATATTGTCATTTTAGCATATCACACATCTATCTTCTATGCAAAAATCTATTATAAGTTCATCAAATGTTTCAGCATATTTTTACTCACAACATGCAGTTTTCAACCACATTGTGAGACCGCGGTAGCCTAATGGTCAAAGTAACGGACTCGTAGCTGGCGTGTCATGAGTTCGACCCCAGCACCACTGAAGATGCGTCGTGTAAGGGAGAGATGCTCAAGCGTCATCCTCGTCACTTGACCATGGTTTAAAATTACGAGGTCCGTCACCGAGTGAATATTAACGTCGCACTGTTCAGCTACACGAGGGCTTTTAGTGATGGACCTCGTAATTTTGAAGCATGGTCAAATGACGAGGGCGACACCTGAGCTGGCACCCCCTCTCCTAACTACCACACCACACCAACGAGAGGACATTTCAGCTCTCGATAGATTTAACGTGCATCGCTGCCCTACACAGCGGGTCTTTTGTGGCACTGGGCTCGAACTCGAGACATGCCAACCATGATTCGATACCTTGACCACCTGGTACCCCGGCCACAGGTCCGTCACCAAAAGTCCTCAAGTAGTTGAGTAGAGAAGAGAGAGAGTGCGACTTTAATATCCCCTCACTTTATGAAATTTAAAGAATACACTTGAAAAAATATTAGGAGTCGAATATATATATATATTAAAAAAATAATCTAATGATAACTTTAAATATCCAAAGAATTATTAGTATTTATGGTAAATATATGTTTTTCAACTGAGTATGTGAGACACGTATAAATATCTTTTTCGAAATTCCAATGCAGAATTTCAGTGGAGCTAATACAAAATTCCTAGTTTTGCATGGTTAAGATTATAAAAATGTCCAAATTTTAATAACTTTTTCTTCAGTCAACCACTAATGGAACATGAATGATGAGGGATTATGCATAAATATATATTTTTTAAACTTGAATTTAAAAAGGATCTTTATATTTATTTATATGCGCAAATGTTAACTCTAAATTTGTCCAGATGCTTTTAAATACTCTTTATTTGAAGATTCAAGTTCAAAAATATAAGCTTGTAGTTAAAGTTCTCTTTGAATGAAATTAATGTTCAGACATTCAAAATTCAAATATAATTTGTTATCTGAACAATACAAAACAAAGGGATTCTATGTAAGATGCCCTGAATACCTGGCTTTAAAATTATGAAAAACTAAAAGATTTAAATAGGGTTTTTAACAATGCATAAAAATTTTTTGCAAATAATGTAATACAGAAGCTTAAAAATTATTCATGTTTAGAAGTGTCGAAATTTTAAAAGATTTTAAATTTTGAACTTTTTTTTTTTTATTTTTGACACAACAAAATAATCATTTAAAAAAAATCCCTGAAAGTATTGATTAAAATAAGAAAAATGAAACAGTAAATTATCCTCAATGTTTTAATATATAATTTGAATTTAAATACTACAGATATTTTTTAAAAACTTAATTCCATTTGAGAATTTTAAGGTAAAGAAAAAAAAAATGAGAATTCTCAACTCGTTGACTTGCAATTATTTCCGTACACTTTAGGGTTTAAAGAAATTCTTCCCAGTTTTTTACGATTGCTGCAGGGGAAGAACCGGTCTCCCCGTGAGCCATAAAACTTCCCCTCAATGCCCATTGTGTCTCCCCGACCGTCTTTAATTATCTTTCAAGATACTAAACCTTTAAAGGGGGGGAAGAATTCGGAAAAATACGGCGTTACCGTTTTTGAACACATTACTTGAGGAGGAAAAAAATCCGTTTGGTTCATTTTTTGGTGAGTCCCCGGCCTTACGAAAAATTCTGTGTGGTCCGTTTTAGAAGCCTCTCTAGTAGGGCAGAAAAATCCGTGCTGTCCGCTTGGAGGATTAACGAAACAATTGAAGAGGATATTAGGCTAGTTCTCAAAGAAATATGTGACAATGTACCGCAAGACCGTCTACTAAAAATGTGCATAGTCCACTTATGAGTTATATTTATTGAGCTATACAGAATGTGAATCGATGTATTGTATTCCATTTGATATATTCACATGTCACATTTTCAAAACAATAATTGGCGGAATATTTTTGAAACAGATCAAACATGTACACGCATGTGTTTTCCTTGTTATCTTCAAATGTTACATTCATTTTGTGTTGGGCTAAATTGATGTGAATGAACTTAAATAGTTTCTTGCATATACATCCTTTGTACAGCTGGGTTCACGCATATTGCAGTTGGTATCGGTATACCATTTTCACTGAGAGAAAAAAATATGGTTTAAACCTAATCGGAACTCGAGTTTGTTTAGTCAGGGCCGGTTCTAGCAGTTTTACCGCCCCGGACAAAAATGGAAAATGCCGCCTTTCTCTCTCTATATATATATTATTATAAGTCTTAAAAATTCAAAATAATTCGAAATTAAGGATGTAATTACTTGTTATTATTTCAAACGAATGAAATGGAAGTTAAGGAATCGTCAATTTAAGCAGTTAAATTTCTTCGAAAAATAGTCTACTAATGGTGGAAACCACAAGCGTTTGTTTTAATTTATAATGACTACACTCAAGACTAAAATAAAGCATCTCCTGTGGCTTTGTATCTACCCATACCTCTTATTACTCTTGTCCCCTTTTGAATAGCTGGAACCGGACATCATAAGGATGAAAGGAATGCCACTTGTGACCTCACTCCGGAATGGGGAGAAAGTTACTAGTTAAAGATGTGTAAACATATTAAACTTTATACTTTAACATATACTCCCGCCTCAAACCCTTCAAGTTTCAGCATAAAAGAAAACTGTCATTAAATATACAGAGTAAAAAAAATAAAATACGCTAAATGAAATACCAAATTCAGATCCAATAACATTTCAGAAAATATATCAAATTTTTTGTAACAATAAAAAACATATTTTTCAAATTTGATCGAAATGCCGCCCTTAAAATTTTCCGCCCAGGGCAAGGGTCCAGCCCTAGAGCCGCCTCTCGTTTAGTTGATAATCTTCTGATACGAGCCCGGGAGATATTAATGCCATCTTCTTGGCTATGCTTTTTAGAAGTGTTTGCCGATTGCATTGATCCTATTCTTCCTGAAGGACTCAAAACGGTAGGTAGGATTAAGAAAAGAAAACCTCCGACTTGTCGAGTTGTGGTGAATAGCTTACGCTTGCGAGAGAGAAATCTGTTTCCATTGGAGAACAGTCGCGCGTATGTGCCGTAGGGACTGGGTTCGCATCCCGGAGAAGACATGGATGTTTGTAAATGTATACTGCCTTTACGGCATGGGGGTACTCTAAATAGCCGTCGAGCCGCAAGTCCTCTCGTGTGGTTGGTGGAAGGCCCCTGACCACCCCCAGGTGTCCTCCCTCAAAATTGGGGTGGAAACAAGCCAAATCGTACTGTCACCTGTATGGTGCTCAAAAGCTACGGCTAACGACAGGCGTCACTTAGCCCTTTGCTATGATGAATTTCGTGGGCCACGATCTGGCATTTGCCGATCAGGTGGCATCAGTAACAACAATAACAATCGCGCGTATCACTCTTTTATAACACAATATCTTGGTTTTAATCCTTAATATCTTTCCATACAATAAATTTTGGCAGTTTTTGCATAGGGTTTTTATTTGTTCACAGAAGCTCTCTTTAATATAGCTTTTCTTTGACTAGGGCTTACAACTACCAGCACAAGTAGCAAATGAACGTGTCGAGTGGTTCGATTCATTCTTCTATTATGGAACAAAACCCCATGATCGGGAAAAAGTGACAAGGGAAGCAGCTGCTCTTGGATGAATGTCTACTAGCAAATTAAAAGATTCTCTACCGTTACTATATGCAAGGTTGAAATACTTCCTCTGTCCTGGAAATGCTTGCCCGGCGAAAAACGAGGCTTGTAACACATCTTTATTGTTGCAAGATAAAATTTTATAATGCGTATTCAAGCATATATTTGTCTTTGGTTTTACTCTCGAAAAAATGTTTTGTATTATCTACTCTACTAAAATTCGTAGGTAAACAACGTAAACGTATCTATGTAGGTATGTACGGATGTAGCCCAATTTTCTCACGAACCACAAGACGCAGAAACTCGTCGAAGGGACCAAAATTTTGGGAATGATCCCAGGAATCCGTTTAGACCATTTATATTCCAATTAGTTAAAAATATTAAAAAACCATAAAATGCATAGTTATACACGTGGCGCCATCTGCAGAGAATCGGAATGACCATTTAAAATTTTTTTAGTTGAATGAAAAAGGTTAAAATTAATTCTTTGTTAATTAAAAAGTACATCGTGCATTATTTTGGATCAAAATACATTTTTTACTCTTAGCATCAGAATCGTTTTTTCTTTTTTATTGCTTCACAGTAATAATTTTTTTTTTTTTTTTAATTCTAACGCAATATTTTTTTTCAGACGTTTTTAAAACGCGATCTAATTTTTTCATGAAACTCACACAAAAAAATAATTACAGATTCGTAAAGATCATTTGTTTCGCCACGATATGCTATAATTTATTTTACAAAATAATTATATTTTGTATTTTTTACGATTTTTTTAAAATGAGTCGAAATCGGTTCCTTTTTTTGAATATAAAATTCTAAGTTGTTTCACTTGAACTTTCTTTCGCGTTAATGAAAAAAAAATATTTTACACTTAAAAGTTCATGCTTTTTCTCTTTTAGAATCAGTAATTTAAAGTCAAAAACTGTTTTTTTACGACTTTTCAAAATTTTATTTAAGTACTTAATAACTGCTTTATTAATAAAAATAATCTCACGAAACTTTTTTCCACGTGTAGAACAATATTATACGTAATCTGTACAAAAATTCATAAAATATCTTAAAAATTACGGTTTAAAAAAAAAACGTTTTTCAATTTTTTTCTCTTTTTGCGATAAATATGTAAACATTACTTTTTTTAAAAAGTTTTTTTTTTGTTTAAAAATTACCGTTGTTTGCAATAGATATAAGCCCGAAAAAAAATCTTTTACTTTAACGAAATGAGATATTGAAAAAAATCTACTTTTATTTTGAAACTAAATTCAATGCTCTTCCCCTACGTAACATATAGCTTGGTTGGTTAACCCGCTGCTTTATAAAACGGTAGTTCGCAGGTTCGAAAGTGAAGAGGAAGATACTTTCCGTTTCGCATCACGTTACTTTTTAAAGTTTAAAATTCTTTTAGTGGAATGAAAAAGGTTAAAATTATTTTTTTAATGTTTTTTTCAGTACATATATATATAGGCTTTCCCCATACTTTTTTTTCTAACTTATACATTTATATGTTTAATCAAACGTTCAGAAAAAAGTAATCGTTTCAATAGCTATCTGTGAATTTTTTCCCTTCATTTATTACTTATGGAAAATTGATTTTAACATATATATATATATTTACAAGGATTATTTCTACACTGCTGGACAATTGCTAAGGACGGACCACAAATTGCTATGTAGCATAACATTAAGCGAGACATGAGGCCTAGTAGGATAAAATATAGTTGCCACACTGTTCAGACATTAGAATAAAGAATATTTATTGTTCTGGAAAGTACAAAAGCTGTGAAACATCTGAGAGAAAAAAAAATGTTCATTTGATCTGCGTACGGAGAAATGGAACAATGCATCTAAAAGTCAGCAGGCACCTTAAAGAAAGGTATCAGTACGGGATATGTCCACCGTGGAGTGTGATGCAACATTCCACACGTCGTACCATACTTTGCACAACATTATCCAGCAGCTGTTGAGGCAATTTATCCCATTCCTCTGTGAGTGCACGGATGAGGGGGTTCTTGTTTGTCGGATGATAGTTTCGAGGAGCAACTTGCCTCCCCAAAGCATCCCACACATTTTCAATGCGGTTTAGATCTGGAGAACGCGCTGGCCATACGAGACGTTGAATACCCTCGCTTGTCTAGACAATCCTGAACAGCGAGTGTTCGATGACATGTTACGTTGTCGTCCATAAAAACAAATTTATCACCGACAGCACCACGGAAAAGACGAACATGAGGAAGTAGAACTTCATCAATGCATCGTTGGCCCGTCATAGACCCATTCGCAACCACATGTACGCGCGTGCGGCCATTGATCATGATGCCGGCCCACACCATGATACTGCATGTCGGATATATCGGTCCTTTTCCTGGATATTTTCTGGACGATAAGTAGTACCATTCTCGCGCCAGATCAGTTAGCGTCTACAATCCGATGACAGACTGAACCTACTCTCATCTGAGAATAGTACGCATGCCCAGTCCTGTTCAGTCCAATTGTGATGCTCACGACACCATTGCAAACGGGCAGTACGGTGCTGCCTGGTCAATGGGACACACACAGCAGGTCTGCGTGCGTATAGTCCTCCTCCCCTCAAACGTCTGGCAACAGTTTTTCGGGACATCTGCTTTCCTGAGGCAGCAAGAAACTGATTTGCCACCTGCTGAGCTGTGGTGCGCCTTTTCCTTTTGCTGATATAGGACGATATATCTGTCTTCTGCAGGCGTCGTACTTCTAACACGACCTCCCCCGTGCCGTCTACTACACATTCCAGTAGTTTTAAATGACTTCCACAGCCGTGAAACAACGCTGTGAGTGATGTCGAACTTCCTGGCAACATCTGTTATATTTCGCCCTTCTTCGATCTTTCTAATAATTCGGCCACGCATTAAAATCATCTATGTGATGTCGGGAAGACATGCCAAAAATTTTAAGTTCGTCTATTAAATCTTTCCTGTAAAACTTTGACTTGAAACAACAACTGTCCACACGCGTCAAAACCTTTAAAGCTCTTATGAACGCTATCACGTGATGAACAGACGTGGAAAAAAATGTGCATACTCATACTTCTTCTTACTAATATCCCGCACTTATTCTAATTTTCCCCATTTTGCTTCCTTTCATTTTGTGGTTGCTATGGATGATAGTGTTATCCGTCCTTAGCAATTGTCCAGCAGTGTATTATTTCATTACGAAATGAATTCTTTAATTAAAAAGCACATCGTCTATTAGTTTGGATCAAAATACATTTTAAGCTTTTTAAGATATGTAACGATTGATTTTGATTCATGAAAATCTGAAATCTATTTTATTATTTTAGATTCTTAGAAACTAACTATTATTAAAAAAATGATGAACGTTTTTTGTTTTACTCTTAGCATCAGAATCGTTTTTTTGCTTCACATTAACAATTTTTTTATTCTAACGCAATATTTCTTTTTATAAGCCATACATCGAAATTTGGAGTTATATCTTATCTGTGAGAAGGAGAGGAAGATAGAAAAATAATTTTACACTAAAAAAAACCGTGTTCGGGCTATAGAGAGAGGGGGAACCTGTCTTAAATCAAAAATAAGTGGAATGGAACAAATTTCGATAAACGGAAATTTTTTGACACAATTTTAGAAATCAATCACATTGTGCGCGTACAAACACACTCACACAGAAATGCTGGTGTCACAAGGAAAAGAGAAATCCCGAGCAACGCCGGGCTAAGCGGTGGGGGGGATGGAAGTCATTTTGAAAATGAGCATTAGAAATTCTGATTTTGTGAAAGAAAGGGAAAATTTATAAAAGTAGAGTTAACCCGTGCAACACCAGGCCATGCAGCTAGTACATATTATACAGTATTTTTATGATGAGAACCAGTTATACACATTTGTGATATTTCGTTTGTTAAATTATTCATCATATCATTCAATCCAACACAATTAAATCTTGATCTTAATCTGCTGATGGTAAAGTTTTGCTCATTTGAAAGCCAAGAGAATGTCACATAGTATAGCACCATACACTTTTATCCATAGGAACCTCGTATAATTCAGAAAATATTTTGCGAACAATTTCTGTTTTGAGGTTTCACGAAAAACCCATAATCATGTAGGTAGAAGGGTGTATTTGTTTTAGTATTTTTATCAAAAATATCACGAACTTCAAACACTCACTAATTTTCATATTCCACTAATTTTTGGAAATTCTGTTTCCGTTGCTTGAACAATGATAATTTTTGGGTTTAAGTATTCAATTTCATTTGACCAAAAATATAGTTAACTTTTATTCCTATTTTTATAACATACATGTGTAGCAAAATTTTTCGACCAATATGTTCGGATATAGCACATGAAGTATTCGTTATGTTCACTTTTACAACTTCCTCTTTTTTTTCTATATGTAAATAGCTTATAAATAATACAATTTGAATTATTATAACAATAGACATTAATGCAGCATTAAATCAGATTTGTTTGTTTCAATTAGACATTGCAGCAGTGTAAAGGACCACCATCATGTTCAGTGGCGTAACATACACCCAGCACCATGGTGGTGGTGGGAGGGTAGGATTCTAGGGGTCCAAAGCATGACTGACGCCAAATACGTACTTAACCAACTAATAAACATTAAAAGCAAAACCAGATTTTGCAGGAGGTCCTTAATATTATCCGTTATGCCACTGATCATGTTCCCAAGACATCATATTCACAGTAATAAAATATTCAATGAGCATCGATTATTTTAAATCTACTCCTACAAAGGAATGCAGCAGGTCGTTTTACACTCCTTATCTAAAATGCAGTTTTCTAGATTACAATTTGCCTACTTCTAATCGTAAATGCTATCCTATAAGTTTCATTTTTAACCTCTTCTATTTCATTTTGTTAAAAAGTTGTCGATTATATGATTGTTTCATACTAAATTCACAATATTCTCCAATTTTTTTGAAAAGTGTATGAAATAAATGAAGTGCATTTTGTAATTTAGTAAAATTCACAAATTAAAGTTTCTTTACACAACTTATGCAATAATGCAAAATGGAAACAAACAGTACCCTATGGTAAATGGATATCAAATACTTTTAAAGAGTGAAAAAACGACTATGTATTACATCCTTAGTTCAAAACCAACTGATCTACCAAAAAGGATTATAATACCTGCAGGGAGAAACAAGAGCTGACTGGCCCGGGCCAAGTGCATACTTGCACCTAGACGAAATGTACTTAGCATATACTGCCCAGCATTGAGTTATTTACAATATTTCAAAACAAAAACATTTAATATACACTGGCCTCCAAAAGTTAAGGTATAACAATAAAAAAAATAGTTGCAATAAAATTCATAGTTTACATGAATGAAAGTATCAAACTTAAAGAAAACTTATGCAAATAACAGTAGCCATAATTTTACATCATTAGTACCAACATTCCGTCATAACATTTATGTCTATGTGGGTCATTTCCTTAGTTAAATTTGCCATGTTCCATGAATTATTTTTTTAAAAATTTTTTTGAATCATTTCGGCCCCTTTCGAATACACCCATATACCAAATTCGATAGCAATTCCCTCACTCGTTTTAGCTGATGCATGCTATTTACAAGAGAAGTTTATTTACAGCCTCCATGTATTTTTTAAATGGTATTTATTATATACGAGTAAAAATATTTTAACAGTATCAATATCCATCAAACTGAAAAGGTCATCGAAATAAAACATATGTAGTAAAAAATCTTATTTTCATTGAATTTAATATAATCGTAGCTGTATTTTAACGATAGCTGCTTCTTTAAGATTATAAATAGTGTTCTGAAGAATGAATTATACAGAATTGGCACAAATGAATTATCATATTTATTTTTTCCTGAAACTATTACATACGTAAAGTGATACACAAAATTAAAGAAAATGTAGGAAGTTTTTTTCTTTGTTGACCACCAAAGTTGAAAACACTGCAAGAACTTAAAAACGCATTTGTGCAGCATTAGAAATCAATGACACAAAACATGTGGAACTAACTTTTTTGCACATTAGATGTTTGTTTAGAAAACAAAAGGGTCACACATCAAACTTTCCTCATCGAAAATAAAACTTCATTCATTTCTCTTTAATTTCGTGTATCATTTAATGTAATACAAGTATGTGTAACAGTTTTGAAAATATAAATATTTAAAATCTGATAATTCATTTGTGCTAACTCTGAATAATTCAACATTTAATCAAAGAAGTATTATACTAATTGTAACATTGAGGAATTGAACAGTATTCTTGGGGTAAAAATGAGTGGATATTTAACATTTATAAAGTGAATATGCAATTTTTAATTAAACACTTCAAGATTAGTATTAGTTACTCATTTACTAAATGTAAATATTTCAAAAACTTTGCCATTTAGAATGTTTACTCATCATCTTATAAAATATCTATACATAATTACAAAATTCTAGCATGTACTTTATCACAATACAAACAATAACAAAATCTAATTGAATATATATACACATAAAAATTTAAGTTTCTGGAATCCGATGGAATTCTATTTTGCATCCTGGTAGATTCTGTTGAAGTATTTTGAGGCAATCTTCTTTGTCTTTAACTTCAGGAAGGTCATACAAGTACAAAGATTTCAATTTCCTACAAAATTATATTAATAAATAATCTAAGATAATATTAAACCACAAAATACTGAATAATTTTTACTTCACAAACATCATAAGAAATTTTTACCTCCAGTTTTTTTCCCTTTGTAATCGGTGAGTTGACAAATAAAAATTTTATATATAAATAAAGGCATTAGAAAACTTTAAGATTAAAAGTTCAAGAATACATATTATCTTTCTGATAAAAATTATTCAAATTCCTGAAATTAATGTTTAGTGAATAATTCCCTCTGAAACATGACCATACAAAAATATGGTAAAACATTTGAGAAATTTGCAAATAGTTTTTAATATAAAAGGATATTTAACTTTCCTCATCAACTGTGTGCATAATTTTATGTAAAGTTATAAAGTTACAAGTCGAGCAATAATTAAAATCACAAGATTACTCGATGCATCTTGATTTTACTTAGCGTTTTCTGGTAAGAATGCAAGTAATTGAGCACTGACCGTTGCATATCTTATGAACAGACAAAGCTCATTTCCACTTAAAAAAAGCTGTGAATTCACAGAACTGTGACATATGGGGGTTCCACCAATCATCATGCCATGCAACAACAGCCACTCCATTCTTTATATGTATTTGCATTGTGTGGATTCCCGGAGAATTTCATTCAACTATTTTGCAGTTATCTGATTTAATGATCATGGCTTGATACTGCAGACTGGATTATGCATCTTGCTACCCTCCACATCTGCCATATGGGACCATGGCCCTTTACGTACTATACACTGCTCCTGTGTGTAATGTTTTCTTAAAGATTGTGTTCATCAAAGGCAGGACCAATCCTAGGGTGTTGGCCACTCGCGTGCAATGTGTCATTCCTATAGAGATTTTTTTCATATGTTGACTATTACTCAATGTTGACGTTATAAATTCATCTACCTACATAATAGTGAAAAGTAAAACATTAATAAAAATGAAAATAGACACAAAAATCACTTCTTTCACCTATTTTGTAAAGTCATTATTAAATAGAAAATTTCCCCAAATGCATATTGAATTTAAACACTCCTATGTCTTATGTAATATTAACCATATTGGATATTTTTGTATATGAACTTTTGCAAAAGTTATCTTTGAGATGCCTTTGTTAAGCATCGATTCCACAGTAGCCACTAGTGCTGCCAGATAAGCAAAAAAAAAAAAACTTTTTCTATTGCAGTATATTACCGACTCTGCCACAAATTTTGCAATTAAATGAAGGATGAGACTGATATATTGAGGGGTGGCAGTTGATTACACAGTTGTACTTTTTCAGCATATTGTTGACCAACAAAGTATGTACATAAAGTACAGATAAGTAAATAAAGTTTCTGTTATTCATTTATTTTTGATGTTTTCTTTTTATTTCATTACAGCATTATGTATTGCCACAATTTAAAGCTACTTCTTTTTTCAAAATTAACCTAGACCTCATGATTTGAAACTATTCAAATTCATTCAGTAGAACTCGAGTTTCTGGTCACTGCCACTAGTTTCATTGCATCCTGTAGGTATATTCATTAATGAAATATACATATTATACATAAGAAATATGAAAACAACACACAAAATTTTAAAAGAGAAAACAAAATGAAAATTAATAAACTATTAAATTTGGATAATATCCAAATAAGTTAACATAGTTATATCTACAATTAAGTAAAATAAATACTAAGTTGAAAATTAATTAAACTCACATTAAACTTATTACAGATACAATATTTAATAAAATTTTCAAATATTATTAGTTTTATCATTATCTTTATCCAATAAACAATGATTGCAATGCAAATAGTTTAGTATTATATTCCTCTAAATAAATATATGAATATTACTTTTTCAGAATAAACCATTAAAAATGTTAAAAATTAAATAATCCCTTTTATTAAAAATACTGTTAATTTATGGCCCTTAGTATATAAAATTTTATCAAGTTATTCTGTTTTAATTTGGTTATGGTTACTTTTAATAAGGTTTAAGTAATCTTAAGTAAAATCATTACTTTTACAGAAAATTAGATCATCAATATATCAGTATAGTTAAAAATCCTTTTTATAAGAGAATATACTGTTTTTCATAATGTAAATAAAAGTTAGCTTAACCATAGCTAGGAGGGTAGTCTTATGGCATGGGCCAACTGAGCCGGGCCTCATTTTGCTTACGATAAAATCATGATCCAAATCATTTCAACTGTCAAATAATATTCCCGAACATATTCTTAAAAAAATAATAATAAATAAATAAAAATAAAAATTAAACCTAAGAAGTTTTAAATATACATCAGCTAGCGACAGTGATAGAGTGCATCATGCCATTTCCATTGTTTGCATTAAGACTTAAGCCAGCCATTATTCAATCCAAAGGCGACAGTAGGTCGAGTAGGTTTCTAATTAGGTTTGTGAGATGGTGAGTTACGTTCATTTATTTGCTACAAGGTACCATTTGTACGAGTATTTAGCAACGTATATTATATACTGTTTACTTAAAAGGGTCGCAAGTAGGTTCTAGTTTTGTATAAGGGCCCCAAGAAGTCTTAAGACATCACTGATAGCTAGTAGGTCCATCTTACGGCAATCCCTTAATTTGTTTATGAATTGCAATTAAAATCAATTTCTTTAAGTGCTAAATTAATGTGTGTTACATACAGTTTTGAATTATTACACTATTTAGATTATAATTATCATAATTTTATAAAATAACCTTTGTTATATCATTAATATCTATTGAGTTCAATCGGATGTCAAAATATTAGAGTACAGAAAATGTCTTCTTTTCCAAGATTAATAAAACCTTCACTATTTTTAATAATAGTTTTATCTTTGAGTTTTCTTATAATAGTTTGTAAAATAGATTGTAATAATTTACCAGAAATAGTAAAGTAAGTTTTAAAGCCATTAGCAACATTTTGAAATTTAATACGATTTTCAGGAAATGTAAGAGTTTTTTAAAAATAAATGTGGAAGCCTAACTTTTGGTAGACGTAAGTTCCAATTTTTTGTCAAAAACCAAAATACGATTATTAATTTCTCTATTACATAACTCAGATTCTTGAAGAAAAAAAATTGTTTTGGAAATGCTATTCTAATAATTTCAAATTATGGCAATATTATCAGGAAACTTACCGATGTAAACAATGTGAAATCTTTAATCATCTTTTTAATAACATTATAAGTAACATCATAACTAGTTTCACAATTTAATTTCATGTGACATCTTTCAAATCTTTTGGAATGATGATAAACTACTATCAAAAACTAATAGCCAAACTTTAGGAACAACAGCAACTTCATTTACAACTGCTAAAACCTCATACTTTACTTAACTACCTCACACCTTATACATTACAAAACTACATCACACACTCTACTCTCAGACTCTCTCAAATGCTCCTCTCTGTCTTCAATCATACACTTAACTCCTCCACACTATCAAGGATACCATTGCACAACACCACTGTTGAAACAGCGTCATCTATTACCTTAACATCTCCTGTAAATACACATTTCTATTGCTAATCTCCTGTCATTAATAAATTCCCTATATCCTAAACATTTACTTCTATATATTATGAGAGACTAATTTATTACTGAAATTAAAGATTAGCAAAGGAATTTTCTTTTGTTATATTTGAAAAAGCTTTTTTAACCATAATATTTTTAACCTGAAAAATCATGAACATGTGGTAAAGATATTTGCCAAATAAAATTGTGTGATTTTTTCACAAAAAGAAAAGTTTAGTATTTTGTCTTAGATGAATGAAATTTACTGACTTTTATATATTAAGTTTTTAAATTAAGATTTTGTTAGTATTTGTAATATAATATCTATAGCATGACTAACATGGAAATAATCAAAGCTTAAAATATCATTAGTGACAGCTATTTCATTTTTGTTAAGGTCAGACATGAACAATTTAACATGCTTGATATTAAAGCCTTTTTATTATATTTACCAATTCTTCAGTGGCCGCGGTAGCCGAGTGGTATAGGTATCGGACTGTGGCTTGCTTTGTCACAGGTTCGAGCCCAGTACCACTAAAGACCCGCCGTGTAGGGCAGCGATGCACGTTAAATCTGTCGAGAGCTGAAACGTCCTCCCGTTGGTGTGGTGTGGTAGTTAGGAGAGGGGGGTGCCAGCTCAGGTGTCGTCCACGTCACTTGACCATGGTTCAAAATTACGTGGTCCGTCGCCAAAAGCCCTCGTGTAGCTGAACAGTGCGACGTTAATATTCAATCAATCAATCAATCAATCAATTACCAATTCTTTAATTGCATCTATTAAATTATCTGTATTCTGACTTTTTCTCTTAGCTTTGCAGGTTAATTTAATTAACTATATTAATGTTCTTATAGAGATATTCATTATTTCTTTTCGTTTAATAATATGTAATGTTTTCAATTTAGAACAACATAAAGTCCATAAAGATAAACTGCATTAAAAATTTGAATAAAGTAATTTTCCCACCATAATATTAATATTGAATAATTCAACAGTTTGAAAATCAATTATATATATAAATTAAAATATCATTATCCGATTGTATGTGAGAATTTTATACTGCTGAAAATTTTTGACATCAAATCCATACTGATTAATTCAAATGAAAATCTTAATAGATGTTGGACAATATACTGACAAATTTCACATTTTAAATGGTAGATAGTTAAAAGTTTTTCATAAATTAAATTTAGAATTACTATCATACTGAATCTTGTTTAATATGATACAAACAAGTTTTATATTTTCCATTACACAGCTATTAAATTTCATTTTAAGGCAAAATAAGAGATAGATAATTAATTTATTGTAATGTACATTTTCCTTATGGTTGAAGTCTATAACTCTTTGTTTAATATCATGACCATTAATGTAGTTTTTATTTCAGAAGATTCTGGTCTTGTAACCTAATGTCCAAAATTATGATTCTAAAATTTATCAAAGGAAAGCTTAGTATGTTTTGAACTCTTATAAATATTCTCATCAATTCTAAAGTAACAGCATCATCTCTTCAGACGTAAGTGATAATTCGACTTGTGATTGTAACAAAAATATATGTAATACATAAAATTCTAGAGCCATGTACATATGTCATAAAAAGATATAGAAATTTTCTTCAATCAAGTATTGTTTTTCCTACAATGTAAAAAAACTTTTCAAATGATTACTAACAATCAAGTACACTTCCTAAATACTTCATATGCAAATAATCCCATTACTTAACACTAATAATGGCATAAAATAATGCTATCATAAAACCCAAACGTATATTACATAAAAGAAAAAACGGCACAATTAAAACATAGAATGATAATTTTATATCCATGCCATACCTACCGTATTGGAGCAACACCTATCAAAAACTAGCTAAAAGCTAACCTAATTTCCAATTTTACTGTGATACAAGTATAATCTAATTACAAATTTAATATAATGAAGTAACTAGAATTTAATTTAGAACAGAAAATTCATAATTATGCAGCATAAATTTAGACAAAACGATATGAAACAATAGCACACATACAATATAACATATATGTATAAACATAATGTATAATAGAACAAAAGTACAGGATCATAAAAAATAAGAGCACAATCTAGATTATATAAAAAAAATAAAGAGAAAAAATATTTTTAAAAAACCAAACGAAATTCTAAATTAAAGATAATTAAAAGTAAAAAAGAAAATAATAATAAGCAAAAATAATAAATAAAGGAAATAAACATACATTAGATTTATTACAGTTTTAAAAATCTAATGAAAGAAAATATCCAATATATATATAAAAAAAAAATTTGAAAAACATTTAAAATATTTATTTTAACAAAATGCTTTATATTTTCATTTCAGCTACCATATTTTTTCACATGATAATACAATAAACCAGGAATCCTAGAATTCATGATCAAATTTTATAAGGGAAGTCATAATACCCATGAAGAATTTTTTGTTTAACAATGTAGGATTCGAAAAACAGAAGTTTTGGAGGGAAAACAAGAAATGCTGAACAAATGGGAGGGGGGGATAATTCTCATTTAGATCACATTTCATTTCATAGCGCAATTTTGTTAATAGTGTTTTTATTTTTCTAAACATTTTAGAATTTTATAAATTTTGGTACCATATAATTTATTAAAGTATAACTCAATTTCTAATAAAACTGATTAAAAAAATATATACAGGATTTATAGATATATATATAAATCCTGTATATATTTATATATATGTTTAACATTAATTAATTTTTAAGGAAATATGTAACTTTTAAGCATTTTAAATATAATCTTGTCAAACTACTACATATTTTGAGGGGCAACAAGATGTTAAAGGCATATTATAAATTTCAGGGAATTAATATCACCAGGATTATATAATTTATATATAGATTTTCTCTGAAGAAGCTGAAATCTCCGGGAAACATCAACATGTAAAACATTAAGAATATGAACAATAGAAATAAGTAATAAATATTTTTTTGAAATAATAATATTTTTATAGCATATTTTTTGAAGCACTAATTTTTAAAAAAGATTACTCTACAATTAATTTATTTGTCACACTTTAAAAAAAAAGATATTTTGCATTATATAATTTTGCTTGCCACATTACATTATTCAATTCCTATTTTCTCCCAAATCAATGAACAGCAATCTTTTTAATAGCCTTTAAAGAAAATTATAGTTTTGTCTGTGTGAAATATAAACAATTTAGAAGTAAATAAAAGAACAAAATATTCATTATGACACAATTAAAAATATTTTCCCTTGAAGTAATCATTTATTTTGTACTGATTTTTGTTCCTGACAATTGATAAATTAAAGGAATATGTTTCTATATTAAAAGAATTTGTTGAGGTACGATTTTTGAGAATTGTGGAGTTTGCATCCTCGACAGCCCCCTTTCCTTGAAAAATTCCTGTGTGTGTGTGTCACTGTATCTTCTTTAAATTAGTATTTGATTATGAAGATAAAGCTGAAGCAGTTTTAAATTTTTTATTAAATTGATATTTCCTAATATTAGAAATAACACTAGAAACACAATGACAAAAAAGATAATTCAAGTTGTGCTTTTTATGTCTCAGAGTAAAATTAGATAAAAAATTAATAAAATTACAAAATACTTTTGAAACCACCAACATAATGAACAAAACATCTGTGTTCTATCATTGAAACTTCGTATAAAAATACCTTTTTATCATATGAATTATTTAAATGATATTTTTTAAATAAAAAAATAAGAATATAGAAGCAGCCATAATATATGTGAAGTATAAAAGTATACTACAAAAACATTTTAAAATAGCATACTTTAGTTGGGATAAGGAAATAACCCCTTTGTCAGACACATTTCCGCAACTGATAACTTCAAGATGTTGCAGAGAGTTCTTGAGTACTGATAACATGTTCAAACAAGTATCTTCTAAGTAAATGCATTTGTAAAATTTAATTCTTTCTAAATATTTTAAACCACCTAAAATAAATAAAATTATTGCTTGTAATATTAAAATGAATACACACACATGTATCATTACACAAACATTGAGGAACAAAACAGTCCTAGATATTTACATAAAGAAATTTTTTTTCATCCTATGCCCATCTTTGGCATACCTGCCATTAGTTGACAAGCAGCCCAATGAAGTGATGGTGAAGTATAAAAATAACTAAAACTAACATTATCATAGTAAGAAATAATGAATTCAACTAGTCATACAAAATGAGAATCTTTTAACATCATACTACCTGAAAATATAAATGCAACTCTTTCTTAAGTGATATTTTTTATAGTTTTGCAGTTACCTTCTTCATAACGAAGAACCAAGTAATATAGCTGAAAAATGAAAAGATTATTAAAGGTAATTTTAGTTCACAATAACATGTGAAATACACTGAAGAGCCAAAATATCATGACTGCTTATTCAATATTATGTTGCACCTTTTTCGGCCAACAAAAGAACTGCAACTTGCCTTGGCATGGTTGCCATGAGTTTTATGAGTTTTTGATAGATGACTAGAGACAGATTGCACCAAATGTATAAGCAGCGGTCACACAAAGTCAATATATTCCAACACAGGGGTGTTTGATCTCTGAGCTATATCTATAAAAACCCAAATGTGATCTATCGGATTAAGATCTGATAAGTTAGGTGGTCAGGATATTAATTGGAATCCATCAATATACTCATCACAGCACTCCAACACAATTTGAGCCTTGTGACATGTTGTCCAGCAGCAAAATTCCATTTCCAGTTGGGAAGACAGACACCATATAAGGGTGCAACTGATCTACAATTATGTTCAGATAGTCTGGAGCATTCATGATCTGTTCTACCACAACTAACGACTTCAGAGTTGCCCATGAGAACGTCCTCCAAAGTATAATACTGCTAGCAGCAACTAGCACATGGCCTGTAGTACATGTTGGGAGCAATTGCTTGCCAGGAAGATGGCACACCATGACATGATAATAGACGTGATGAATAAGAAATCATGATTCATCCAAATAGGCAACTCTCTTATACCTAACCATGGTCCATTCTCAATGTTCTCAGGTCCACTGTAGGCATAACTGACAAAGACAATTGGTCAACAGAGGCACATGAGAGGGATGACTGCAGTGCAATCCCATATCCAACAGTGTCCACTGAACTGTGTGTTCTGAAACACTTGCACATGGACCTGCTTTGTATTGGGTTGTTAGCTGAGCCACTGTCTGGCGCCAATCATATAAAAAGAAAAAATGATCTCTCCAAGGCCGATCCTGGGTGTCGGTCGCCCACGTGCAAAGACCTAACGTGCCGTCCCCTCTAGAGAATTTTTCATATTTTTGATTACTATTTATATATTTAATTACTTATTATAACACTTACATTTATTTATATATACTTACTTATTACAATACTTATATATATTTAATTGCTAATTACAATACTTATATATATATAATTACTTATTTAATATTTATATATAAAATTTCTTATTTGATATATATTGAGGTTATAAACTCATTTAACTGTATTAAAAAAGTAAAACATTAATAAAAATGTAAATAAAATTTGAAGAGCAAAACTTTACTTTTTGGTTAGCGAATGGTTAATGACCGCTACAAAATACAAAACAAGCAAAATAATAAACAAGCAAAAGTATTACCTTTGAAATAAAAATAGACATTTTATAATTAGAAAAGCAAAGAGTAACAGTACTTACTCAGAAAATATAATTTAATAAAAAACTATTAAAGCATAAATCAGTCCATCTACAAATACTTAAAAATTAATTATAAAATAACTTTTCTGGCTTTTGAGAAGCAAATTTGTCAATAATTTTGGTGAAATCAATTTTTTCAGAGATTTCGGATTCAATACAGAATGTGTCCCTATATGAAAGCAGGGCCGGCGCTAGCAGTTTCGCCGCCCCGGGCAAAGAGGTAAAATGCCGCCTGTTTCTAACAAAAATTAAAAGAAATTACCTAAATCCGGGGTGGGCATTAAGTCGATCACGATCGACCGGTAGACCACTAAGACTTTTTGGGGTGACCACCTTCACTAAAACTTAATAATCATTTCATCATATGATAACATGAAATATTTTAAATACATGGAGGGGGAAAGATTGAATCACAAGAATTAATTTCATTGAATTGAAATTACAATTCACTATTTGGAGGTTATTTTACGACGAAAATGGTAAAATGTTTTTGGCTACAGGAAAAAGTTCGCTAAATAAAGAAATTCGCAAAATAGAGGTTCGTAAAATGGAGGTCAAACTGCATTGTAGACTTTCTTTTACCTCATTACACCAACGTTACTGGGTGGACCACAACACCTTGAAAAAACTAGAAGTAGCCCGCACCCTGGAAAAGTCTGCCCACCCCTGATCTAAACTCTTACCACGCTTAATGGTAAAAAAAAAACATGAGCAAAAAATTGCTATCAATAATGTTTAAGTTTGGATAAGCAAAAAATACTCTATAATTTATTAATTTATGTTTTTTGGCACTAAATTAAAATTAGGGTTGCACAGAAAAAAAAAAGAAAAGTCATTTCTAGTGTATAATTATAAAATACAAATATTAAACAAGTTATAGAACCACTAAATTTTAAAACTTAATTACAGATTAAAAATACATTTAAACCGAGAGTTAAACTTAAGTGTTTTTTCCCCTCATTTTCAATTCTGATAATCTCCAATCTGGTCAAACTCCGAATTGTTACAAACAGCAAGTAAAGCATCGTATATTTCTCCTACTTGATACCTCAGTGGTATTAATGCATCTATTCCGCTTTCCCAACGATTTTGTTTGAAATCACTTACCTACTTTATAAATTGTGTTCATATTTTTATTTCTGTAATGCACATTTTGATTCCACTTTAATTAAATAGTTTTATACCAGGAACACACAACAACACAAAATAGTACCTATATTCTTTCACATTAATTCTTGTTCTGTAACTATAAAACTTTAATTAAATCTTTTTTCCTGTTGCTTTTTATAAGAAATTTCTGTCATAATTTTGACATTCTTATTGTTGCCTTTTTTAAAGATTTTAAATATTGCTATAGAATGGAACCTATTATTAAAAGAATTTTTTCTTAAATATACATACCAATGCTTTTAAACCTTTTCACAATCACGAAAAATACATTTTAAAGGATTTTTGAGAAATATAATAGTAAAATGAAACAGTAAATAAAAACTATTGTAAACTGAAAACACCTACTTTTTAATTTTTAGTGCACCAGTGTTCTACAGAACACTGATTAAGAGCCTCTTGTTTATGTCTTGGATGAGTGATTATGTTCTGAAACTTTTTTGGTAAGATATTGAAATAGGAATTCCAAGTATTTTATAATTGTATTCGTTGCAATTAAACGATTGAGAAATAAAGCCTTTATGTATTAATCACAAATAAAACATATTTTAATAAGATTGGAACATCATTTTAAAAATGCTTTGGAAGTTATTCAGACTTAAAGTAATTGTTGTTTGCTTAGGGTTATTATATGTTATTTTGATATCACTATATATTCAAATTAATTATCTATTTAATAATCGTCTTTCGAAATTTAAAATTCATGCCTGAAATTTTGCAATTTATCTAAAGGATGTTTTTGCATTGAGTTAAATATTTGTATTTTTTTGGTTTAAAATCTTAAAGTCTTTTAAATATTTTCTTAAAATTTCTTCATATTAAACTGCAGATAATTTATTAACTCAATTTTTAAATTTTTCGGAATATGCATTTAGATTAACTTTATTAGTAGTATACAAAATGTTTTAGAATATTTTAAAGATATTATACATTTTTTATGTATTTTTATAATTAATTATACGCATAATATATATAATTAATTATACACTTAATATATATAATTAATTGTACACATAATGTATATAATTAATTATACACTTAATATATATAATTAATTGTACACATAATATATATAATTAATTATACACATAATACATATAATTAATTATACACATAATACATATAATTAATTATACACATAATACATATAATTAATTATACACATAACTAATTATACACATAATTAATTATTAGACTGCATTAAATATTCCTTCAAATTGTCCATGTTAAACAGAGGTTCCCGAACTTTTTTGTCTAATAGACCATGCTTAATTAATATTGAATTTTTGAAAATTTATCCACTTAAATGTCTTTTTGACACACCTGGTACTACTACTACTACTACTACTTAAAAAGAATTAAATTTATAACTAATGAAGTATAGAGTTAAAAGTTTAAAAAGCATATATAAATTAATTAAATTAAAAGTAAATATATAAAATAACCAAACAACACAGAATTGATTTTAATGGGAGGGATGAATCTGGTGCTACAATAACAAATTTTCAACATTTAGTACCAATCTTGTCAGGTTTAACCTTAAATCTCCTCTGTTAATAGTGTCCAGTTCCTTTTTTTCTTTTGGAGATTGGCAACCGTGCTGAAACTCCTTCTTACTAGAAAAAATAATTAAAAACTTCCTCAGGATATTCCATAATTCGGGACAAATAACAGGCTTACCTTTTTTTTAAAGTTAAAATTGCTGGCATCCATTTCTAAACCTTAAAATCTTCATTGGTGCATATCACGATCAGTTCCTGTTGTCATGTGACATTTTTTCCCCCAATATGACTATATAAATTGATTGCCTACTGTGGTGTGACTATAGTCAAATCATTCTCAAACCTGGTTTCAAAATCTCAATAAAAGGCAGTTAAATGTTGAACGTAATAAGTTAAAACGTGCAGACATATTGTCTGGGTTAACTTGAGAAAATTCCGAAGCTCCAGTATTGTATTCTTTAGTTTAACTCTCTCTCTCTGGAAAGAAAAGCTGAAATGGTTCCCGTTTTTAAAAAAAATTATGCTATCACCTTGTACCGGCAAATTAACCTCATTAAATTTAGTAAATAAATCTGCTAAATCAGTAAAATTTGGTTTCCACTTGATTAAATTTTCTTTTTAAGTTAGTCACGATCTAGTTAATGAGAGCCAATATCACATAGACCTCCCTTGCAGGTCGTCATAGACCACTTTGGGAATCACTGGTGTAAAAGATCTTACTTATAAAAGCATTGTGCAAATTCCTCTTAAAATTGCGATAACAAGCGGAAAAAAAATATTGTTCAAGTTTTTAAAATTGATTAAAGAAAATTAAATAACACAGTTTCTCGAGTGGCCCGTGGAAGCCAGCAGCTGAAAATCATGTAGCAAATTAAGAATAGTTAAAAATTATTTAAGAAATGGTGTGGGTAAAAAAAAAAGCTTGACTTCGAAATTTGTCGCTAATATCAATTGAAAACACAATAGCATCAAGCCTGGATTTAACCAAAGTTATTGAAACTTTTGCAAAAACTAAAGATAGGAAAATATTGTATGCCAAATTATTAATTTGTTGTTAATAGGTAAATCCGACCCCCCACATCATATAATAAACCTATTATTCTTCATCTACAAAATTTTATTTCCAAATACTTATGTTATTGTTTAATTTTTTGTTATCTGTTACGTTACTTCTCGTCCTATGGTTCCGGCAGTTCCTAAATTCTTCACAGCTGATCTGGAAGAGTTCTGTTGTGGTGTCAAACTGAACCTGGGCGATCACTAAAGCTCACACAAGAAAACTCAAACACATATATATAGGTAGTATGTAGCTTTGCTTTCCCATGCTCTGCAGAGCACGATAAAGAGCCGATATTTAAAATATTCGTATATATATACTTTTACATTTTTACTTGATAAAACCAAACCAAGATAGGGACCCATATTTTTTTTTTTGCACCAGTGCCTTTGGATACGTAGCTACGCTGCTGTTCTTAACTATAGTTATTGATATGTATAGTCAAAATACTTTCATAAACATTAAAATAAGCTAGTTTACTTTTAACTCAGTAATCCTTTGAGTTAAAATCAGTATGCACTTATGAGAATTTATTTATTACATAAATCTATACGCATATATTAACAAAAGAAATTTTTTAAAACTAAATACATTATTTTTACAGTTCGCCTTTTCATAAAGGCAAATACAATAAAATATTCTTTAATACTTTATCTTAATAGGGTAAAAATATAGTAGTGCCTTTCAATAAGGAACCTTGTGTTTGGCATAATATGTCCTAGAACCAGAAATTTAAACCCACCAAACCAGACATCGGGTATTTTGTCATTTAATGCTCAACAAATTAGTTTAATTAGTTAATCAAGTCATAATAACCTTTAAATAAATGATATACAAATAAATACCTTAGTCACAGGTTTTTTTTTTAAAATTTGAAGTTCATGAGAAATGAAAATTCTTAATAGAAAAAGTTTAATTACTGAATAAATGTTTGAAATGAGCAATACAATCTTGTACTTAAAGACATTTATTGAAAATATTCCATTGTACAGATCTTTCTGAAAGCCTGTGCAGTGTGTCCACCTAAGCTAGCATTTTTATTTCTTATGTAAACAAAAAGAAAATCTTTTATGCACATTAATCGCATAGTAATACCATATACAAAAGATAATCATGTATACCTGTATCCTGAGGTCGAGGGCCCATATACTAGCAACAAGAAATTGCCACTTAAAGTAATTTTTATTTTTTAGAAAAAGATATAGTCATTACAAATTTTACTAGCAGTAGTCTACTTTTCAACTCAGTCTAAAATAAAATGTCAGGTATTTAAATAAGGTACCAGGTTTCCAAAGTATAAATAATATTTTAATATTTTCAAACCAATTTTTTCGTAACAAAAAGTTTTTTCAAATTCGGTTCAAATGCTGCCCCCAAGATTTGCCGCTTCGGACATGAGTCCAGTCTACCCGGCCCTAGAACCGCCCTTGCTGCTAACATAGAGACAATGGACATATGAAATTACTCTCCAACTAGGAGTAAATATGTAAGTTGGCAGATACATATAGATCAGGATTAGCTTTTAATTTATGTTTTCTTTTATTTCTATTTTTAGTGTTATGTTATGAATCGATTGGTTTGCTTGTTTGATAATATGGCATCTGGTTACATTAAAGACTTTTTTTTAAAAAAAACGAATAAAACGCATTTTTTTCAACATTGTACTAAAGTACCATTAAGTTCCTACAACATAAAATTAAGTTTAGAACATCGCTAATATTAATAATATTACATGAATATTGAAGTGTTTTCCAAAAAGGCTTTGTAATAAAAATCATTAACTCAAAAGTCAAAGGAAGCTGCAAGATTTTTTCTCTTTTTTATAACTTAATGCCAAATAAAACTACTAGAAACTACCTTTTGATAGAGGTATAACTCACTAAAAAGGAAAATTAGCATTGTTTATAAACGATGTAAAACCATAGGCAAAAAAGTCACTTGTTTTCCCTATTTTTTTTCTAAATTCTAAGGTTATTAAATTAATATTTTCTAATTTAACCAAATTCATATTGAATTTAAACATTAAATTAACTGTAATAGATACTTTCGTAAAGCAATTTTCGCAAAAATCCTTTTTGAGAAGCCTTTATTAAACATTGATCCACAGCGTCACTATTAAAACAAACTACACTTTTAACAAAAACAAAACCCCTCACTTTTTTAATGCAGTATTGTCGGTTCCAGCACAAGTTTTGCTTTCAGATGAAGGATGTTTATAAAGAGTAGACATTTGTGGACAATCGACCTACACACTATGCACTAATTTTTTAAACTATGTTGTGTTATTGTGACTTAACTTTTCAATAACTATTTCAAATTCCAGCAAGTTTATTCGATTTATTATAAGTTTTATTTTGAGAAATTCGTAAAAATTTTTGTTTAATTGATGGAACTATATACAGCCTGTGGCCGCCCATGTGCGGTGCATGCCTGCTATAATCGGCCCTGGATCTTTCAGTGTATGAACATGTTTACTGTCACAGTAGCAAAACTCAATTTGTGATAAAAGTTAAGAACAATTAAAAATAAATATTTTCTTTGAGTATAACAATTAAATTCAAATCCACTCAGGGAAAAGAAAACATTTTGAAAGCATATGAATGCATTAACACAATTTCAGAGAAAAAAATACTAGAAACAGAATCAGATAATTTTTAAGTATACAGTAAAACTGATATTTTAAACATAAAATTGACTGACTAATGTTTATCACACAGAAGAACAAATTAGTGTAAAAATTATACCTACGCAAATAAGGAAACCCTATATGCATTATACATGATTCAGAAGCGTCAATTTCTTCTATTACATTTTGAGGTACAAACTCAATTTGCATAGCATTGTAATCAGATACCCAGTCTTTTTTATTTTTCCACTTCACAGAGGCACCACATCTTAAAAGCCATTCAGCTGCAGCCCTATCTGCCCCAACTTCTTTTATTCGTTGTTCATCTACTCTGAAACATATATAAGAACAGTTTTTATATTAATTTTGCACCACATATATATATGTTTACACCTTACAGTTTTTGTGGGACATGAAGTGACAAAGGCTATTGTACCCTATTTGATGTTTTTGATTAAATCATATAGCAAATTCTCTATAATTTTATATTTCCCCATTCCACAAATTAATTTGAAACAATTAAAGCCTCAAAGAAGCACCTAAAAAATTTGTTACATTAAAAAAATATCATAAAAAGCACTACCATTACGTTTATCACAAAAAGATGCATGTTTTCCATTGATAACTGCACAAAGAGAAGAAGAAAAAAAAAGCGAGTACAAATGACTTTTTTGGTGAAATAATACTCAGACATTGGTACTTTAAGCAAAAATAATTCAAATAAATTTCAACTTTGAAAATATTAAAATTTTTTTTAAATCAACCATTCTTTTAAAAAAAAACAACTTAATCTCATTTATAAACCAAAGTTCATTTCTCTTTTTAATTCAGTAATTTTTCATGAAGTAGCTACAATTGGTAACATATAAAAACTTTCAATTATATTTCAAATATTGGAAAATGTTACTATTTTAATTAGTTGACTAATAACAGTAAAATGTTTACTGTAAAGTTGCACATATACTTACAAGGAATGGTCCACATACACTTTGGTATTCATTTACATTAAAGCAATAAAATCTATCAATAAATGATTTTGTAAAAACCCATTTTCCATTACTACTGTTCAAGTTATGGCAAAAAATAGATGTAAAAATAAATAAACAAGATCATAAAAATTGCATTAAGAAAAATTCAAGCATTTAAAATAGTTGAAAACTTGCCAATAATTGAAAAGGGTATACAAAGCATTTGTTAATATTTTATCAATATGCACTGCTAAATTGGCAACATTTGTTAAATGTATTGATGTTACTTTCATGGTCTAACACATGATCTTTCAGCTGTATATTTTGAACTCATTACAAATTAGTTGAATGGGAAAAAAATTATTGAAAAGCAAGAAAAATAATTATAAATCTACAGGAAAAATGAAAATTCCCAAGAATAATTGAATAATCCATTATATATATATAACTTAAAGGTGCTATATAGATACTAAATATTCAATATCAGATTCAGTTTTGAAAAGTTACACTGACAGGAAGCTACAAATGTATATATGGTCATAAGAATTTTTTTTTTAAAGTTAGGTAACAGATAAAGGGGGGGATGGGGGTATTCAACAAAGATCTTACTAACTGTAAATGATAAAATATCTTTCACTTCTAATAAGATCACTGGCATAGCTAGTCAAAAGTGGACCCTTTATCAAAATCCTTTGGGGCCCTTAACATTTTACTCTTTTTTTGCTAACACATTTTAGATCCCCTGAAATTTGGGAGTTCCACATCACTTATATAGCCATAGTTATGCCCCTGAATAAGATCAATCTTTTTAAAAATCTACATAGACTACCTTTAAATGTCTTCAACATTTAGGGATAAATATTTCAGTAATTTCCCAAATTAGTTAACCTATTCTTTCACTGGGATAATTGCAGTATATCTTGACAATGAGAGTTTTGTTACATTTTCCCATTATCTATCTTAAATTTGGTAAAGGATGCAGTCATCCCTTTTGAAAAGTATTCTAATTTCTGAAGAAAATTATGAATATAATTGTAACAATTAAGTCTAAAATTTAAATAAGGGGAGAAAAGTTTAATCCATTGCTAAAGATATTACTTTAGATTAATTCTTCAAAATACATTGTTTGATTGCATTTTTTAAAAATTTTGCTGTACTTATTACATTAAGATTTTTAAAAAAAATTCTTGAATAAATGAAACTTAAAATCATTTCAAAATTTCTTATTTATATACAAAAAAATTACGAATGACAAAATATAAATTGAAAACAAGTCAATCAATAAAATTCTTTTAACTTTGAAAAATTTTGTAAGAAATATACAATCATGCAATAAAAAATATTCTAAGAAATAAATTATTTGATTATAAGAAAAAATGTTTTAAACACACCTTCATTAAAATTAATGTTAAAACTATATAAAATCAAATTTTATTTTATTAGCACTCTAAGCTAACAGTAATAAACAGTAAATTTTGGGTTACTGTATGCCTGAGAGAATGGCCTTAGTAATTATTTTCACTAGCATTACAAAACATAAAGATCAGACTATAGATAAAAAAAAAAGAGGATGCACAGGTATTTTCTTTTTCAAAATCTTTTATCCTGAAGATTCATTGTGTTTCCAACTTCCTTCTTGAGAATAATACAATTCATTCCCAAATAATAACAATGAAAGAGTGAAAAGCAGTATTTCATATTCAAGTTAATATTTCTGTCCAATCCAAAATTAAAGGCAATCCTCTTTTCAAAGCATCGTTTTCACACTACATACAGAATTTAACTTAACTGTTGTAACTGACTCTCTCAGGGGAAATCAAGACAAAAAAACAAGGAAAAGAACTGATCTAAGAACAGACTATTGACACATAATTGACCATAATAAAAAAAAGCCCAATTTATAGACAATGTGTACACTCTTATTAATTCTGACAGCCACTTTTTATTTTAAAAAATCAATTAATACATGCAAATAAAACCTAAACCATGATGTAAGCAGTTTTTTTAAAACCGTATACAGATCATATAAGTAATGCACTGATTTGACTTCTCTTTTATGCACTTATTTACCAATTGTTTTGAATTATTTCAAAATACATATCTTTTTTTTACTGTACAGCATGTTTAGCTATGTAAATGGTAGCTGACTTTATAAATTAAGTTAGTTTGATTTGGAAAACTTGGAATTCTAATTAATCTAGATTTACATCTAGATCTAGGCTACTCATACATAATAGATATAACAATAAAATCAAATATTTTTTTAAAATACATATTTATTTTTTGTATAGTACTTGACAATAATTCAATGATCAATCCTCAGAGTGTCATTTGATGTAGTCCTCAGTTATTAATGATATCCACTGTTAGAATATATCAAGAAATAACTAACACTTCAAAAGTGAAATCAACCAAGGCTCATAAATTTTATGAACAGGGATCACCAAAACATAATACACAAATACATTTTGGAACTAAGGAATATTTCTCAATGAAAGTTAATTTTTACATTTTTGATCAAAAAAGGATGCAAAGTTGTTTAGAAAACATGTAATAAAAGTTTTGGAAACTAAATGTTATACATACAGTAAAATATGATTGAGATTACAGAATCCTTAGCATAGTTTTGAAAGTAAACAAGTACAAAAATAAAAAAAAATCATTCCACAATGGTGAAAATAGATAATTTAAAACAGAAACCAAAGAGGTTTGTGTATGTGTGGAAATAAACACAATGGACAAAAAAAGTATGGAATGATATATGTGGAGAAAATGTTTCATAAATTTAAAAAGAAATTACATAAATAATTTTTGCATCTCAGTTACAACGACACTTTTGAAAGTTCATAAGTTTTTAACTGTTCACATAAAAAGTAAAACAATTAATATATCATTTATATTTTGGATTAAACTATGGGTCATACATATGATGTAAAAGAATGACAACAGGGTACTATTCTTTTTGAATGAAATAATAGACATAGCTTAAAAGAAGTAACAGAATGATTTGGAGTACATCCCTTCACTGTCAGTAGTGTCCATTTCCGATGGTAAAATTTGGTTACAATCAATATTAATGAAAGAAATGTGGGTATAAATCAATTATGTAAAAAAGAATCAGACATATAGAATAAGAAGCAAATATTAATCAGTATAAAATTCAAGAAATGCTTCAGGTGTACAATGCTGGGCCCCTTCCATCCATTTCAGAAAAAAAACTCTCAGGCTAGAACTGCACTGTTTGGGATTATTTAGCCATGTATCTTAGATCCATGTGCCATCCCAGATTAACAACCATTCATAAGATAATTTAGAATGGACAAGAACATGACTATTAAACTACTAAGAAATAGGGGTGGACAATATGACCTGAAGAATAAAAGTCTTATTTACATTCCAATGACAGCTGCTTTGGTAGCATGAGGAGAATTGTGAAACTTTCAAATCTAAATGCTTCCAAAGAGCTATGCAGAAAAAAGATGGAAGTACTATGCTTTGGAAATCTATTTCAAGTATTAGAACTGAGTCTTTGGTTGAAGTGCACAATTGCATTAAGCTGTTAACTATTTAAAATTGTTAGACAATGAAGTTTTTCCCCATTTTGTTTTAAGATGAAAGCAAATTATAGATCTAGTTTCAAAATACTTGTGTGCTACTCATTCAACTAAATTAGAGCGATGAAAACCAGTTGTCGATAAAGCACGGATGATATAACAGCATATTACTAAATAAAAAGATTTCATATTTTTTATTCAGTGCGTTTATGATCATCAACACACGAAATGAGCCCCAAGCACAATACCAATATCATGAGCTCCAAAATAATTATACACCTAAAAAGTAAGCATACTTGAATTCAATAAAATATTTTGGGGGTTTAAAACAACATCAAATTTACAAGCACCCTATAACTTTTAAAATATAGGATGAAAAATTAAACTATAATTCATATCAACATCATCTAAATAATTAATTCTATGGCAGAGCAGAATAAGTTACTGAGAATTGAAAAATATCCAATTGTTAAGAATATCCAGAATTTATTATTTTTTTTTTTACTGTTTCGGGCACGCAAGTTTTTCTGGCACTTATAATCAATTTTCAACCGCAAAATATTTTCTATTTGGATAACTTAAAGGTAATTGTGTAAAGAATAAATAAATATCCTTTATTCAGAAATTTTGTTTCAACAGTTTTATTAATAAAAAAATCCACAACCTTATTTTCTGAACGCACGCTTTTTTTCCCAGGTGAAATTTCCACATTTCTGAAATAAAACTTTTAATATCTTTATAAATTTTTCATGTGAAAGGTGATTCAAAGTAAAAATTTACGACAACATAACCCAACAGATTTTTTTAGCTGATTAAAATGATACTAAGACCAACACAGCAGTGAATTAATTTATGAAAAACTCAAAACATTTGAAATAGATTACTTAGTGACTAGTTGTTTCTCCCATTCTTACTTATTAAAAATTGTATTCAGCCACTTGTAAAATGTTTTTCTACCCGAAGTACTGTGAGAAATAAGATAATTGTTTATATAACGGGCCATATTTTGTTAACATACAACATTTTTTTTTGCCAGAGACGCAAATTATTGTCTTAAATAATATCAATTGATTGATTGATTGGTTGTAGGGGATATAGAGCAACACAGGCTATGATCCCTCAAAAAAAAAAAAAAAAAAAAAAGAGAAAGCCTAATAGATTAGTAAATATTAAAAAATTTCATTCCCTTTTTAAAAAAAATTCTGAAAGTTGATTTATTATTCATTGCTCTTTCCAAAACTTCTCTAAATATGACAGTGGAATGTGGATCAATACGAAGAGTAGACCAGAGATTATTACGATGCCTAGTATATCTAATACAATTTAATATAATATGGTCCAAATCATTTATACAATTACATGTAATACACATTGCATTATAATGTAAACTAGCCGTTACCCACCCGCTTCACTGGGTATTTCACGATGTTGTATATATGTATACTGTTTACATATATATTAATTATTGATATCTAGTATTAAGAATTCGATTGTATTGAAAAATATATTTATAGCTATTACACTCTCGCCCCTTGATATAAAAAGAACATAAATTATAATATCTAATTTCTATTTATATCTAAAAAAGAAGTAGAAAGATTTTTTCGCTCACTTAACCTAATAATCAAGTGGATTTCCACCAAAGCAACTTTCAGTGGATCTCTACTCCATAAAATAAACATGCGTGCTAAATTTCAAGTCTAAATCTAACAGAGCAAAAACGGAATTTTTATCATCAATACCTCGTTGACAGCATTCTTAGCGAATTCCAATTCAACAAAAGAAGCATGCAAACAAAATTTTATTATTATAGTCTTAGCAGTTCAAAAACGGGAATTTTGTCTATCAATACGCCCCAATAACTCTCCCCGCTTCCCCCTGGAGTTGATTTCCGTAAAATCCATTCTTAGTGGAACTCTATTCAACTAAAGAAAAAAGTGCTCAACAAATTTCAAGTAAATGAGTTAAATTCAAAAACAGGAATTTTTCTATAACACGCCTTAATCCCTCGCAACCCCACTCCTTTGGGGGTCCGTTTTCGCAAAAATCTTTGTAAAAGGAACTTTATTCCATGAACGGAACATACCTTCTAATTTTCAAGCAGGTGGTTCTATTAGTTGAAAAGCGGAAATATTTATCTATTACGCCCCTTAATCCCCCTCAGTGACCCTTGGGGTTCAATTTCTCCCAAAACTATTTTGTAGCGGATCTCTACACCATGAAAGGAATTCGCTTACCAAATTTCAAGACTGTACGTCTAATAGTTTAAAAATGGAAATAATTATGTATGACGCCCCTTAAGCGCCCTCAACGCCCCTTGAGGTCGATTTTTGTAAAAATCATTATGTAGGGAATCTCTACTTATGAAAGAAATCTGTGTACCAAGTTTCACGACTGTACATCTAATTGTTTAGTAATAGAAATAATTATCTCTAACGCCCCTTAAACCCCGTAACGCCCCTTGGGGTTCGAACTTCGCAAAATCCGTTCTTAACTGACGTCTACTCCATGAAGGGAACCTACCTAACAAATTTCAAGTCTGTAGGTTTAATAGTTCCGGAGATATCGTGATTAGTCAGTGAGTCAGTGAGTGAGTGAGTCTCTCTCTCGCCTTTCTCCTTTATATATATAGATTAAATCTATGTAGAAGAGGAGTGGATTAAGATAGCGCTCTGCACCCAGATAAATTTTTGTATTGCAGTGCTATCGCCATCTGTTGTCCAAAATATTATTTATTTTTGTGAACATATCTCATGATTATTTATCAAACCTCAGTTTAATTTGCAATTTATTTAGTTAATGAAAATAATTTATTGTATTATAAAATAAATATGATTGAAAAAGCCAAGTTTTTTTAAATTATGTAAATTTCATTAAAATATGTACACTTTTGCTTTGCATAAAGAATCTGTTTCAATTTTTCACACACATATTTATTGTTTTGTTTGTTCAGAACTGTTTATGGTAATTTTATCAAAATTAGGGCTTAAATTTCTGTTTTATAGATAACCTTTTAATTCTTGAGACCTTTCCCTTTTGGTTTGTATGTCCCACTTCGACAACAGTGATAATTCATCACTATTTCTCCATTTTGAAGTGTTTTACAACCTCGCTGTCTAACATATTTTGACATAGTCTTGTTTTCTTCTTCTTTCCATGTAACAAATTCTATAATGTTAATTAAAAGAAGGTTTACTTTTACTAATATAAAATTGTGTAAACTTCAGTAGAAAACATTTATACGTAAATGTATAAAATTCAGTCTACTACAGTGAAAATTTATAAACTAAATGTTTTTTTAAATGCAACTATTCATACCACTGAAAGTATTGAATTCCTTCAAAATCTCTTCATTTATACATCACACTATTGGTGATCATGAATATTTTTTAAATGCCTTTTCAAACAGAAAGGGCGAGTGAAGACTTGATTACAAAATGAGCAGATTAAGTCTCAACTATGCACATTCATTTCAGAAAACAATAAGTATGCTAAAATTGATTACAGAAAATGAAAAAAAAACAGATTGACTAATTAAAATAACAAGAAAGATAACAAACAATTAACAAAATGAAGCAAAAAAACAAACAAACAAGAAACCAAAAGTAAAAATTATTAAAAGTGTAAATAGAATGCAAAAGCACTTCCGCAAAAATCGTTCGACTAATACAGGGATACAAAAATAGCAAGGCAATCATTTATTTTAGTTTCCATATTTCGTAACAGATGGCGCTAGCACTGCATTAAAAAAATCTAACTGGGTGCAGAGCGCTGTGTCTTGATCCACTCCTCGTAGAAGGCCTGGAGTAATAATCATTTTACTGAAGATTCGAGTGCTTAAGATTTCTTCTCTTCGATTCTCTGTCCACTTTGAAATGATATCAATGGTGGGAAAATTTCCCAATTTTTCAAAATATTTGCTTGAGTAAAATGTTTCATTGATTTTTGAATTTTATTTCGATATATATTTTTATGAATGTCTTCTGAAACAATCCAGTCAATGTAAACATTGGACTCCGTGACCGATCTTGCGAGATTATCCGCCTGCTCATTCCAAACAATTTTCGAGTGTCCTGGAATCCAAAGCAGAATTAACTGATTAACGTAGTTAGATAGCATGTAAATTTTGTTAGCAAGTCTATAAATTACCTTATGGGATTTGATCGAGAAATTTTGCAGTGCAGAAAGAACAGAAAGACTATCCGACAAAACAAGTAAATTTACATTAAATTCCATTAGATCATCTAAAGCCTGACAAATGGCCAAAGCTTCTGCAGTAAAAATGTAGTTATAATGGTTGATTTTGTAAGCAAATGAAGATTTTTTTTGATATACCTGCTATCGAAGTAATTTGGTGATTTTTTGAAGCATCAGTAGCTATAATGAAACACTTTTGAAATTCCCGTTCTACTGTTTCATAGAATACACCGCTTATTGCAGGAATCGGTAGATTTTTATCTTGAAACTTAAACCTATTGATATAAATTTTACATGGAAGGTCTAAAAAGGTAATTAATCCCGGAATTGAAATAATTTGATCACCACCAACATTTAAATCATGCAGCACACTAATGATATAATTTTTATCTTCTTCCAAAACATTAAGATTCATTGCCTCTGGGCTATTGTAATAAAGAGGAGAAAAATCACTATTGGAGATTTGAGTAATAAAGAACTTGTTTTTGCCAATCTTTTAATTTTATCTGACAAAATTTCTTGACCAGCCAACTTTAGTAGCACAATATTTGGGGTCCATTGAGGGAGACCTAATGCTATTCGGAGGGCTTTTGTTTGGATAACATTGAAAGGTTTTAATTGATTTTCAGACCATTTATTTATTATGTGACAAATATAATAAAAAACACTGCATATGCTATTATTGACTAAATTAATGAGATCTTTTAATCTCGGCCCATAATGTTTATATGCCATACCCTTTAGTGCATTGATCCTTTTCAAGGTTTTACTGCTTAGTTGATTTTTAATATATAAATTTTGACAACGTTTAGAAAAAAAAACTCCTAAGTATTTAATAGAAGTTTGCCATTGTAGGGGAAATCCAGCCAACAAAATATTAGGAAGAGTATAATTTCTTTTATTTGATAATTCAGCTATTGTACATTTCTCTGGGCTTAAATTCAGTTTCCAATATGTACACCACTGGGAATTTCTTTCCAGAGTATTTTGTATTTTTTGGAAATAACATTAAGGGATTTATGAGAGCAAAATATAAAAATGTCGTCAGCATAAACCAGGCATTCAACTTCCGATTCTAAGGTTTCAAAAATATCATGCATGTAAATAGTATACAAAATAGGAGATAGGACACTGTCTTTGGCTAGGCCCTGCGGAAAAAGCTTTTTGGGAGAAAAATAACCCCTCCATTTTATTTGGAAGGATCGGGATGTGAGAAATTTATGTATACAATTTGCTATATTTCCTGCTATACCAATTTGTAAACATTTATAAATAAGACCATCCACATAAACAGAGTCGTATGCACTTTTAATGTCTAAACTTATTCCTACAAAAATTTTTTTCTGTAATTTGGCATTCATTATTGCTTTATGTACCAGATAAGTAGCACTTCGGCTATCTTTGAAAGGAACGAAACCATAATGTTGGGGATGAAGTTTTCTTTCTTTAGTTAAATAGTAAGAAATCCCATTAGCTAAAATTCTCTCAAAAGTTTTTGAAAATACAAAAGTCAGAGCTATTGGTCTGACTTCTGGTTTACATGGTTTCGGAATCGGGAGAATGATTGCATGCTTCCAAGAATCTGGAACGATTGCATTATCAAATAATTTTTGAAAATATCTTAAAATTACATCCCGTTGACCCTGATTAAGATTTTTAAAGAAAATTGCTGTAACACATGATCCGCCCCAAGAGTTGTATTTTTTGAATTTTTTATTGCATTATGCAATTTAAAAATATGGAATGGTTTAATAAGAAGGTTATTTTTGTCGTAGAGAAAATCCAAAGGAATTGGTTCATGATAGGTATTTTTAGATGCAAAATAATCTGCAAACATATCTGCTTGCGATTGAGGATGAATGATAAAACTATTATTAAGCTGTAGAATATTAAGTTTTTGATCAGTGTCAGTAACCGTGGAAATTTTTTTCAGAATATTAAAAAACATCTTGGGATTAGAAATATTATTGCATATCTTGTCTCAGTACATTCTTTTGGCATTTTTAATGTAGAATCTAAGTTTACTCGCATATTGTTTATATCTGATCCATAATTCAGATGAAATTTCTCTAATAGCTCTCTTCCTAAAAATAATATCAAGACACACGTATAGTGCAATAATATTAATAAAAAAATAAAGGGTTGCTGGGAAATTTGTGAAACAGAATAAAAGGAGCCGCTCGGTGCGGATATAAAATACTTATTTTTTATGGCAATGATAAAGAGTTAATAATGTCTCATTATGAAGCAACCCTAGGGCTATTGGAGACGGACTTCGTATTCTTGAATCTTGGTAAAGCGACAAAAAAAAAAATACTTTATCAAAATATTAAGCTTCAAGGGCGTAGCTACTCCCTTATCAGCGGTGTCAATAATACGCTTCCCCCAAGTTCAGGGGCACCAAAATGTATAAGCAAAAAATCGAAATACGAAAGGGCCCCCGATAAGATGGACCCAAGTAATTTTAACACAGGGCCCATTCAGGTCGAGCTATGCCAGTGGTCAGCTTATGTACCAAAATCCAACCCCATTTATTATGCGTTGAAATTAAATAAAATTTTCAAAACATGAAAAGATATCTAATTTATCTTTTATCCGAAGCGGGAAGTTTACCACAAAGGGTTCAGTATGGGCAGCACAAATTTTAAGTATAATCCCAATTGTAGACAATTCTGTTCAAGTGAAAATAATATGGGAGGGATTCACATCCCAATTCCTACTCTATAATATCCCAACTTATTTCTGGTGAACTTGCCAGAATTTCAGGAGAAAGTAGAAGACGATAGAAATTAGACGTTTTGTAAAGAAAGGAATATATATAAGTCGGGACCTTTTTTTCCCCTTCTAGTATTGATAACAATCTTAAGCACTAATATATTAGAAAATATTAAACTCTGGTTTATTACTTATCGTATCAAAAAATGCTTATTGACAAACCTTAACAACGCAACAATTGTTTTAGCATTCTTCATCCTACGAAATTTCGTCAGAAACCAGCATTATATACTCTCATTTCCATAAAAATTTGCTCACCAAGAAGTAAGTGTGGAATTATTATGGAACTTGGCATGAAAGTATGTGTCAGGTCAGGGAAGTCTTAAGAACTTTTGAGGCCCTAGGCCTCTACATAAATGTAGGACCCCACCTATGACTCTTAAAAGTAAACAGAGTGCATAACATACCTAGTAAAAAATAGTCGTACAAACAATAACCCGAAGCAAATAAATGTATCTTACAATCACACAGACAGCTCTATCGATGCTGCCTTTTGGTTGCTGATGTAATGATGGTGAATCGTGGTAGGTCTAGACCCAGTGGCGTACCGTAAACCCAAGGCATTGCGGGAGGGGTCCCAAAGCCTGACTGACGCCAAGTAAGTATTAGGGCTTGGGGTACAAAAGCTGATTTTGCAGGGGGGGCCCTAATATTCTCCGTTATGCCCCTGACTAGACCAGCGGCCCGTGGGCCGCATGTGGCCCACCGAGCCTTTTAAGTGGCCCACCCATGGCCCATTGCTCTGAGAAATTCACTTTTTTAAGAACATTGTATTAAAAATTTGGTGGGAAATTCTTTATAAAGAAATCAAATATATCAATTTTGCTTTTTGCTGTCGTTGAAGTACGGGTACAAATTGATATTCTTTTTTTGTTTGGAATGTGATGACAGACAACAGTGGAGTAGCGACAATTTTATGGGTGGAACTAATTTTTAACTATCTTTCATATCTTGAAAGCGAAAAATATTCGAAAAAAATATATCGTTTAAAGACGATTGGGAGGTTGACTATTTTGTGGTGAAAAACAAACATGGATCAATAATTATTTCATTTGTCACAAAAGTGATGCATTTAAAAAATACCAATAAACGGGAATCATTCAATAACATTTTTCGTCGAAGATCTCTTTCAAGAGGCGATAAATAGGCTTTCTTGAATAATCGGTGCAACAACAACAAAGTGTTTTGTCAGTGGTAATATCACAGCGGTAACAAAGACATCCTATGAAGTTTGTTATATTGATGGTAATCATATGAAACCGTTTACTGGTGCAGAAATTTTGAAGGAGTAATTCTTAAATGCTTCTAATTTAGTGTTAGTGACAAACATAACAAAAATATAAAAAAAATAATAATTAAAAAAAGCAAAACAGGAGTTATAATATTTTGATCAATTTCCCATTCTTTAAATTTCCAATGCTATTTTTATCTTAAAGTACATTTCTCCCATCCTCTCTCATTTATCCTCTTTATTCGCATGTTGCGGCCCGCGTAAAATAACTGACATATAAATGCGTCCCACGTGAGATAGCTGACATATGTATGCGGTCCGACAGAAAAAAAAGTTTGAGTATTTCTGACCTAGACTATACATGGACCATGTGTTATGTTTATTTGTTTCAGAATGTTCTTCGTTAATATTGTCATTTTATTAAGCATGAGGTGACAACGTCATCTCACAACAACAACAACACAAGCAATCATATACAGTTACAATACACAGTTAACAGAAGTACACATTCACAGTTATAGTTATCATGACATCCCCCCTTTAAGTTATTAATCACTCTCTCTCATATAACATAGTCATTCTCAAATAAGATGGTGGCTTTTTTACAAACACGGTTACTTCTTCTTTGGACATTACAATCTGACTTGTTACAGCTCTGTATATTTTGAGGATTTACAATTACTTCTGAATCAGAATTGAAAGTACTTATGTCATTGGGATCTGTTTCTATATTCAAGGGTGTGTTTGATTTTCTTATATGTTTTCTATTACGTCTTAAAATATTGCCAGACTGATTTTTAACAAAATATGACCTAGGATGTAATTTATGCTTTGAAACTATTTTAGCCGGTTCCCAAGTTTTTTGTTTTTAAAATTTAGTATTCTGACATTATCTTCTGGCTCAAGTTCAGGTAATGGATGAGCAGTTTTATCATAATGTATCTTTTGAACGTTTTGCCTTTTTATTAACTTTTCTCGAATGTTATTAAATAATTCAACAATTAACAATTTATTCGAGATTGGTAATTTTGTTTTTAATCTACGATTAAACATCATTTGAGCTGGAGATAGGCCAAGACCTGATATTGGGGTGTTTATATACTCCATTAAATCTACGAAATAATCTCGTCTATCTTCCCTTGCCTTTTTCATAATGCTTTTAGAAATTCCTACTGTTTTTTCAACCATTCCATTACTTGGGGAATAATGAGAACTAATGAATGCATAATTGAAATCCCAATCATTTGCAAACTCTTTATAAATATAACTATTAAATGGTATATTATCTGATACTACAATATTTGGAACACCAAATCTAGAGAAAATTGTTTTAAGTTTAATTATTATCTCTCATATGCACTCTTATTTTCAAGTTCAGTAATTTCAATCCATTTTGAATAATAGTCTATTACAACTAGATAACTTGGTATTACCCAAGTCAATTATATAAACTCCTATCTTTTCAAAGGGTCTATAGGGAACTGTATGAGGTTTTAATGGCTCTTTACTATTAGCTTTTTAAATTTTTTCACATATTACACATTGTGATACTAATATTTCTATGTCAGAGTTCATATCTGGCCAGTACATTATTTCTCTCTAGCTCTTTTCTTGCATTTCTCTATCCCAAAGTGTGTCTTGTGAATTAGTTGTAGCATATCTTTTCTCAAACTATAAGGTACAATTAGTTTTTCATTGCTAAATAACAACCCTTCTTGAATATAAATGTTATTTTTAATTTTATAATATGTTTTTACACTATTGTCTACATTTTTGTAAAATTAATGCCAACCCTCTTTGATATATTTAACTATTTGTAATTCTGGATCTAACTCAGTTTCTTTTTTAAATTGTACACATCTGTTTTCACTCATAGGTAAATGTTTTGAAATAGTATGTACAATATTTAGCATTTCAGGATCATCCCTTACAGTTTCACTAACAGGAAATGCTCGTGATAAAGTATCAGCGAGAAACATATATTTGACTACCTGGTACATAATTTATTTCAAAATCATACTTTAATAATTTTAAAATCATTCTTTGCATTCCAGAAGATATTTTATGCATAGGTTCTTAACAATTGCCATTAAGGGCTTATGGTCACTCTGTACAACAACTTTACCTCCATATACAAAATTATGGTATTTCTCAAATGAGAAAACAATTGCCAATAATTATTTCTCAATCTGTGCATAATTTTTCTCACTGTTTGTTAAATTGCGTGAGACAAATGATACCGGTTGACCTTTTTGGATTAAACAGGATCCTAGCCCATCTTTTGAACTATCACATTGTATTACTATTTCATCATTAACACTAAAAACTTCTTTTAAAATTGGAGCTTTAGCTAACAATTCTTTAATGTTTACAAAGGACAATTCTTGATCTTTTCCCAATTAAACTCTACACTTTCATGAATGATTTCTCTTAATGGAGCAGTAACTTTACATATATTGGGTATAAATTTTGAAAGAAAATTCATCATGCCCAACAATCTCCTAACTTCAATTTTTGATTTTGGTGTTGGAATCTCAACAATTGCTTTTATGTGATCTGAATCAGATTTTATATCTGATTTAGCTATTATTTGACCTACATATTTTACCTCAGACACCCTATATTGTAGTTTATCTGGATTAAACTTTATATTTAACAATTTGGCTCTTTCAAGAACTCTGGACATAATTGCATCATGTGAATCCTCATCACATCCTGCAACAATGATATCATCAAAATAAATCTCTCTATACCCTCAGTATCTCCAAAAAACTTTTGATTTCTTTTTTGAAATACCTCAGGTGCAGAAACTATACCAAATGGCATTTTGTTGAATTTTGTAGCGGTGTGATATCAGCTGTATGAACTTGTACCAACACCACGCGAAGACGATCGTTTTGGCGTGATTGGTTTAGTACTCGCATTTTCATACGGAACCGAAGGTACCCAGAACGAACCTTTCCTTCAAATTTGTATCTTCCAAAAGGTGTATTAAATGTACAAATTTCAGAGCTAACTTCATCAAAGGTGCATGCCAAAACCATCTTTCAAATCTACAACTGAAAATATTTTCTTGCCCTCTAATCTACTAATGATATCATCTGTAAAAGGAATTTGATAATGTTCTCTTTTAATTACTTTGTTAAGATCTCTAGGGTCTAAACATAATCTTAAATTTCCCCATTGGGTTTTTCTACAATGACTAAACTTTGCACCCAATCAATTGGCTTATTAACTTTTGACACTATTCCTTCTTTTTCTAATCTATCTAAAGTACTTTTTAATTTTGGCTGCAAAGCCAGAGGAACACGTCTTGGTGGGTGAATTACACACTGGTACAGCATTATCTTTTAAAGTAATGTGATATGGTTCATTTGGAAATTCTCCTACCCCAGTAAATATATCTTTATATTGCTTAATTAACTCATTTTTACTTACACTACATTCAATAGCATCAATTCTTTCCATAAGTTTTAATTCCTTACAACTTCTTAACCCTAATATTGATTTGGATTTTACATTTACTATATAGAAAGGCAAAGGAGCCTTTTTGAGTTTATCAGTAGAGCAATTAATTATAAGAGAACCACTTGGCTTTAAATTAAAATTACCATATGTAGTTAGAGATATATTAGTTTTACTAAGTTTTGGATTAACTTTAAACATATTCAAAATATACAGTGGCAAAATATTTATTTCAGCTTCAGTATCCAGTTTAAAATTTACATTAAAACACTTATTATTTACATCTAATGAAACATTTTTATACCAACTTACCATTTCTACATTCTTAAAATTAGAGTCTGTACTATTTTTCATTGCACATTTAGTTCCATTTTCATTCACAGAATTAATATAAACCAGTTCATTTTCAGGAACGTTCATTTCATGAATGTTCTTTGTACTCTGGAAACATTTAGCAGCAAAATGATTTTTCTTCTTGCACTTGGCACAAATTTTCCCAAACATTGGACACTCTCGAGGCTTGTGTTTTCGTCCACACTTTTTGCAATTGTACTAGGTTTTAGGCTTATTCTGATTCTCCTTCACGAAGTTTATTGTTGCTGCATCGTACTTCAGATTTCGGGTTTGTTCCCGACTCGCTTCAGCTGCCCGGACGATTTCGATCGATTTTTCAATACTGAGGTTATTTCCTCGCAGGAGTCGTTCTTGTAACCCACTGTCTTTAATTCCCAGGACGATGCTGTCTCGAATCAATCAATTTTCTTGCTCTGCAAATTCGCACGTGGATGCTAGGGTCTTTAACTGAGTAACATATGTCTCAATTGTTTGGCCCTCCTGTTGGACACATGAAAAAAAAATTATAACGCTCATAAACAACATTCTGTCGTGGTAAGCAATATTCTTCAAATTTTTGAAGAACTTCCGAAAAATTCGCTTTTGATTCTAACTTGAAAATGTTGTATATTTCAAGTCCTTCACTGCCCAATAAGTTCAACAGGATTGCAATTTTGATTTTATCTGTTCGATCGTCTTTTCTGTTGCAAGCAGATAATTCTCCAGCTCTTGCCTCCATTTTCGCCATTTTTCTTTCACATTTTCCAGAGAAAATTGCAGCGGAGCAGGGGGTCGGAAGGCTTCCATAACGCACGTGGAGAGATATCTTTTCAATCCAATATAATCGCTTATACTTCTGCCACCATATTATGTTTATTTGTTTCAGAATGTTTTTCAGAACATTTGCATTCGAACAGTTCAAACAGTTCTTCGTTAATATATCATTTTATTAAGCATGAGGTGATAACATAATCTCACAACAGCAACAACACAAGCAATCATATACAGTTACAATTCAGTTCAGTTCAGTACAGTGGAAACACTGTAATAGTGGAGACTTGGCTAACGCCTTATGCTCCGATAAAATTTTGATTAGTTTTTAATCCAAGTTGTAACGCATAGTTCGTGATTGCATTGTCTTTCAGTAGTTTGAATTATCGCCTTGTGCTTCAACTGATATTAATGAAAGTAGAACAGTTATAATACACAGTAAACACAAGTACACATTCACAGTTTGTTATCATGACACCATGGTCATCACATTAAGCCAGCTGAGGTATCATACCAAATTCCCAGTTTTTCGTATACTACCGGAAATAAAATTTAACCGTTGAAATTATTCGAATCATGATCTTGTTAAGGCTGAGTTGAGAATGAGATGAGACCCTCAATGTCGCGAGACCCTGGGCCCAGTTGGCTCATGCTTTAAGACGACCATGTGTCAGGTAGATATGCATATGATTAGAAATGCAGCGTGATTGTGCATTGAGTAATACCACCAGAGGTCGTTGCCGTTTATTCTCCTTGGAATATAAAATAGGTGGGCAGAATTTGTTTGCGTGTGTTTAATATGTTGCAGACAATATGAGCAGTAGTCATTCGAAAGGAGAAGAGTCACAGTAATGTTGGAAACGGAGTAGTACCTCGCCACCTGGGTTGTTTTGCTTTTACTGTGAGGAGGTGTTGGGACCAGTGAACAAGAGAGAGGTCTGTTACACGGCTACAAACTTGGGATCCCTAGACAGACTAATAGTCGAGAAGACTGTCCTTTGATATGGCACACCTCCAACGTCTTATTGACCACCATCCATACACAGACAGCACCTTCAGGATAATTCTCGTCCACATACAGCTTCACAGGATAATGCTCGCCCACATACAACAAGGGTTTCACAGGACTGCCTACGCCTCAATTCCGCTCTTCCCTGGCCAGCTCGATCCCCAGATTTGCCACCGATCCAGAATATCTGGGATAATTTAGAGTGGCGAGTTGGACAGCAAACGAGTTTAGTCAAATTAGGGCACCTCACTTTGAGAACTATAACTTTGAGAACTATAAGGGTAATTAGGAGACGTAAAAGAACCCGTAGCCATTTTTATAAATAACTTTCTTTATTTGAATAACTTTCTCAATTAAAATCGAAGACTTATTAACAAATCCGAATTATAATATTATGAGGTTTTAAATATAATATCTTTTAATTTAACTCAATTAATTAATAATCTAATTAATCAATTCATTAAATAACGATCACGCAGAATTTACCACGATAAGAGATCCCAGAATTATATCCAATAATGTTCTTAATGAACATTTAACTTTAATCTCACTCTTAAAACTTTAATGAGACTTTAAATATAATTTTATATTTACCACTCGGAATCTCAATTCTTCATGAGAACAAATTATCTTCAACTACAATATTTCAATTCAAATTCACTATAACTCTATGTTTCAATATCTATCTCCTACTGCTCTAACTTTACTATTTCGTTTGACTTAAATACTGAATCTAATCTGCATAATAAGGAATCCTGTCCGCTTTTTGGAGTTGATTGGAAATAGGTAGGGAATTAAATTTCCCTAAAAAGGTCGGTTCAGAAGGTTAGTGATAAAGTTCCGTATAGATTCGTCACAACCCCTCCAAAAAGAAAACGGGATTTATTCGAAGGACTCAAATGTCCTGAAAATAAATTACGTAAATCTTATCTTTGTCTTATAGTACCGACGATATTAATTTCTATCTGTATATTATTGAAACATCTTCCGTAATGAAAAAGGATAAAATTACGATTTAGAATTAATTGACAAACCTCATAATATTTTACAAGTTTAAATTAATCCCTGCACTCTATCCATTCGGCAAGGGGGCGTGGGAAAACCACCCTAGTGGTGGCAAAAACCAGCCCCATAGAGTATGATTTATATACTATACAAAAAAATACAATACAATCTTCTTTGGCACTGGAACATCGAAGACTTCAGGGTCAGCTACCCTGAAAGATTGATATCCATTTGAGAAGTAGGTAAAAGTATACATGAAGTTATACATTTGTTACATGAATGTCATACAATAAATATCTGGTTCCTTTGCCTTCTCATTCGAAAAACTTGATGCGCTAGTTAGTGTTAATGGTTAATCCTATCTAACTTCGCCGCGTAATAAGGCACCAGATGTGAAACAAAACATACAGAGAAACATACATAGCATATAATAATCATTTTGTAATAAACAAATAACACAAACAACCAAATGAATTGTCGCATCTTAGCGAAGTCATACATCGAAGTAAACAAATGCAAAATTTACAGATGTTTTCTCCAAAATACAAAAAGTAACACAAAAGTCGTTTTTTTCTGTTATAGAAAAAAACACACACAATGTAGTGTTCACTTTTGTCAGTCTTCTTAATTTTAGAGTCCGCCCGTGACTTGCTTTAATTGCAATAATTCTTCATTTGTTCGTACCGCGAAGATAATGAAACAATACAACCTGGATTTTGTCTGTTAAATCCTATGCACTGGATCTCCATTCATCGCTTCCATACTGAGGCTTCTTCTGCGGAATATGCTGCCAGGTATGCCGTTGATTTCGATGTTGTTGAGGTTCTCATGGATTCTGTCTTTTTCTTGTATACGGCTCCGTAGATAGTATGGGCAAGGTCTTCTTGTATTGGTTTGATTTGACGGGACTGTTTTCTCCGCTTGTTCGTTGTGTCTTCTCGTTGTCGCTCTGGTTTGACGGGTCTGGTTATCACGTCCACTAACTTCCATTCGGGATCCACTTGTAGTCGTAGCATTCCTGCGATCAGGCAACTTTGATGGACCTGCAATGGACTGTATTCCTGGTGAAGAGGTATTAGGTCTCTTAAATTTGAAATTTCTGGACGAGATCGAGGAAGGGATCGATCTCTTGACTCCTTGCCTTTGTTCAGGAGCGTGTCTTTTCCGGTCCTGATGATCAGATCCTTGTCGTGATCTTTTCCTACATATCTTTGATCTTTTTATAGTTGGGTCCTTCGACGCAGTACTATTAATTTTACGTTTATTTCTGGGGATCTCCCGTGTGGTGTTACTCTGCCGTGATCTACATCCCTCACTTTCCTGACTAGAGGTTTTCCTATGCTCTTTAAACTGTCCTTGATTTGATCTATTTGACCCATGACTAACTTCTTGTTCGTCATATAGAGTTTCTATCGGACTATCTGAACTAATCGTGTCTGACTGACGAGGTCGGTACACTCGAACCTGATCAATATTAACAGTTATATTTCTTCCGTTTTTCCAAATAACTAAATTATTTCCTTTTATTTCTAAAACCTTATAGGGACCTTCAAACTTAGGCATAAATTTTCCCACTTGTTTCTTACCCGCAGCACTTAAGAAATGTGTTTGAAGTAAAACCAAATCGTTCACTTTGATGTGAACATCCCTCCTTCTGAGATTGTAATGTTTTTTCCCAATATTTATGCTGTTTTTGCATATTTCGTCTTGTCTCATCGAATAATCTTTCGATGTTATTACCAACATATTTCGCATCCTCCTTAACATTTATGAGCTTGCTAAACGGAGTTATGATTTTCCTTCCTAAAAACAACTCAGCCGGAGTTTTATTTGTCGTCTCATTTACCGCCGTGCGTAATGCGAAAGCGAACTCGTGTAGAAATTGGTCCCAGTTTTCATGATTTTCTTCAACAAAAGAAGCTATCATTTGAACTAAATTTCTATTCACTCTCTCCGTGAGATTAGACTGTGGTCTGTACGTTACCGTTTTCATATGTTTGATGTCCAACCTGTGACTGAGATGTTCAAACACGTCAGAAATAAATTGGGGGCCGTTATCACTTATCAAAGAAATCGGAGCTCCGTAACGCGCTATATAGTTATTAAAAAAGGCATTAGCTATTGTCTGGGCTGAAGCTTTACGAAGAGGAATCAGCTCACACCACTTAGTGAAGTGGTCAGTTATAACTAATATGAATTTATATCTCTCGGGTCGGGATGCGGGGTAGGGGCCTACTAAGTCTAGCGTTACAATTTCATTTGGATATTTCGAAACTATAGGCATTAAACGACCAGCTGGTAGCGCGTTTTTATAATTAAATTTTTGACACCGGTCACAGGTTGAAACATATTCAAATATATATTTTCTCATAAATGGAAAATAGCACGTGTCACGAAGTTTAAGATATGTCTTCCTCTTTCCGAGATGTCCTGCTAATGGCAGATCATGAAATTCTTTCATTATATCTTTTCGAAGAGAACCAGGAATATAAACTCTTAGTTCTCCTAGATTAGAAAAATACTTCGCGTAAAAGAGGAGACCATTTATTAACTTGAAGTCCTGGGACCAACTCTCGCATATCGTCGCATTAACAGAACCGTCATCAGGGTTTTCTAAGTATCGATAAATATGTCCTAATTCAGGATCTTCCTCTGTTCCTTAATGAATTGTTCACGGAATTTATTGCGAGGGCTCTAAGAGCTGCGCACGAAATTTGCGATCCCTCGACACTGTCTACTGGATTTCTTGATAAAAGGTCTGCGACCACGTTTTGAACACCAGGTCTGTGCTCCCATTCTATGTTAAACTCTGACAATTTCAATGCCCATCGGATCATCCTACTTGATAAATTCTTACCATTGGTTAACTTCGTTAACGCTGCGTGATCTGTAATCACTTTCACAGGTAGGGGTCCAAAATAAGTTTTAAACTTATTTAGAGCCCAAATTACCGCCAAACATTCTCTTTCGGTAACCGTATAATTACGTTCTGCTTTATTAAGGGTTCGAGACGCGAAAGCAATAGGTTTTTGATTTTGTTGAAGTACAGCACCAATTCCGACCCCACTTGCATCAGTGAATAAATTGAACTGTTCAGAAAAATTTGGTAATTGCAAAATCGGTGCCTCCGTTAGTGTGCGTTTGATCTGATCAAAAGAATCCTGTGCTTCTCCCGACCAGTTAAACTTCGCCCCCTTTTTCTTTAATTGGTACAATGGTTCGCATATATCTGCGTATCGCGGAATAAATTTTTGGTACCAACCCGTCATCCCTAAAAATTTTGACACTTCTCTATTATTTTTGGGAGGTTTCATTTCCGTAATTGCCCGAATTTTCTTATTGTCAGTTTCGATTCCTTCTTTACTAATAATCAGGCCTAAATATTTGAGTTTGTCACGAGCGAAGTGACATTTTTCCTTATTTAACGTTAGCCCTGCGTCTCGTAATAAGGTAAAAACCTGAGTTAAATGATCTAGATGGTCTTTAAACGATGGTGATGTAATAACATCATCCATGTAAACGGACACGAAACGCCCAATAACAGGTTTGAGAATAATGTCGATGGCCCGTTGGAAATTAGGCGCCGCCCCAGAAAGACCAAAAGGCATGCGTAGGAATGCAAAAGTGCCATTGCGAGTGATAAACGCTGTTTTTTCTATGTCCTTTGGACTAATCGCCAACTGAAAATAGCCACTTCTGAGATCTAGAGTGGACATAACGTTGGTGTGAGGTATATTGGTGAGTAAGTCATCAATAACCGGTAATGGATATCGAGGATATTTGGTAATTGCATTTAGTTTCCGATAATCGATCGCGAAACGATATGCCTCGGGAGAATCTGGAGGAAGGTCATTGTTCTTTCGAGTTAATACGACTGGAGATGCATAGGGCGAATTAATAGGACAAATTGTACCATCCCGTAACATTTTATCTATGTGATAATCGATGATGCCTTGTTTGACCCGGTCGTACTTGTATGGTCTCGACACTACCGGTCCTTTATCTCCAGTATCTATCTCATGATATACAACATGCGTTAATCCCGGTTGATCGGAAAATAACCCTTTAAAATTATTAAATAAGGCTTTTAATTGCCTCTGTTGCTCGTCATCAAGTTTCGATTCTGTGAGATCAATATCAACGAGTTTCGGCTCTTTAGGCGTTTGTTTGATCAGATGATCGGGAATGATTAAGGATTTCTGATCAAAATCTAATGTTAATCGCGACGCCTTCATAAAATCAATCCCTAGAATGCACTGATACTGCATGTTATCAAGTATATGGAATTCCCAGGGTTTCTGAAATTCCCTGATTCTAATTTGTAATTCGACTCTACCCAAATGACTGCACGGGGCTCCTTGTGCTGTCACGACTCTGTCTTTCGTCTTTTGACGAGGTCGGTATGAAAAATAATTGCGGTATACCTCCTCCGAAATAAAAGATTTCTCTGCTCCCGTGTCCCATAGTGCTGTAATAAAGGTTTCATTTAATAGAATAGGGACATACGGTAATTCGACTGGGGTCATTCTTATAGAGGATACTCTGATAGGCCGATGATCCCAAAGTGGAGGATTTTCCGTACCTCGCGATCGATTACCTCCATATTCACATCGATCGCTTAAAAGTTTAAATTTCTACTTCGTTCATTTTGACCTCGAAATGAACTATTTCTCGACCCGCTTTGTCGACCGCCTTGACTGTGGAATGGTTGATCCGATTGTCCACTTTGGCGTCTACCCTCGAATCTGCGATTATTTGTGAAACCTTGGTTTTCGAACCGATTAAATTCTCTTTGTGGTCGGCTATTATTGGCGTATCTCTCATTATTTCTGTTTTCCCTCCAATTTTCCTGTCTATGCCGGGTATTAAAACGATTGTTTTCATGAGGGCCTGAACTTCTAAATCCCTCACTCGAACCTCTGATTTGCCTATGCATAAAACGTTCTTCGTATTTATCAACGATTTGTAGGAGATTGGCAGTATTTCGTGGATGTCTAACTTCGACATAATCCAAAATTTGGGGTTCTAATCGACTGATGACGTGATCTATTAATTTTTCCTCCGACATTTCTAGTTTAAGTATTTTATGAATTTTCAACACTTCATAAATAAAGTCCGAAGGTTGTTGATCTCGTCTTTGTGATGAGGAATAAAATCGCGTTTCTAGTTCTGACCTGTTTCTGACCACGGGAAATTGTTCTGACAATGCCTGTTTTAAGTGCGCGTAGTCTGTTGTCTTATCTTCAATGACTCTATAACCTAGAACTTCGAACCAGTCGAGAGTGCTCGACCTTTGAGATGACCTTTCAAGTAAGCACATGCCAGTTGTGCAGGTATCTCATAATACGCGAGATTATGATCAATATTCTCCAAAAATCATCTATGTTCTCAATTCCCGAAAAATATTGTTCCGGAATGATTCTAAAACTGGATCCGACTCTATTCTCGGGATTTATACGTTGGGCGCCATTGTAATGGTCTCTGGGGACCTCACTTTGAGAACTATAATAATTAGGAGACGTAAAAGAACCAGTAGCCATTTTTATAAATAACTTTCTTTATTTGAATAACTTTCTCAATTAAAATCGAAGACTTATTAACAAATCCGAATTATAATATTATGAGGTTTTAAATATAATATCTTTTAATTTAACTCAATTAATTAATAATCTAATTAATCAATTCATTAAATAACGATCACGCAGAATTTACCACGATAAGAGATCCCAGAATTATATCCAATAATGTTCTTAATGAACATTTAACTTTAATCTCACTCTTAAAACTTTAATGAGACTTTAAATATAATTTTATATTTACCACTCGGAATCTCAATTCTTCATGAGAACAAATTATCTTCAACTACAATATTTCAATTCAAATTCACTATAACTCTATGTTTCAATATCTATCTCCTACTGCTCTAACTTTACTATTTCGTTTGACTTAAATACTGAATCTAATCTGCATAATAAGGAATCCTGTCCGCTTTTTGGAGTTGATTGGAAATAGGTAGGGAATTAAATTTCCCTAAAAAGGTCGGTTCAGAAAGTTAGTGATAAAGTTCCGTATAGATTCGTCACACATTCTATGAGACTTGTATGCCTGATTGCTCAATCGTATCACAACATGCATTCATGTTAGTGGCGAACCAATAGGGTTCTAAAACCTCCATTCCCTTGTAATTTTTCAGCAATACATGTTCATTCTGCTTTCATTTTGTAATCACTTACTTACATCAACGTTGTACTTGTATATGTAAAGTTTCGTTTTTTTCTGACAGCTCTTTTTCTTGGTGCACAACTTTTTATGGTAATGAATGTATAAATTGAGGAACATCCCTCTCAAGAGAAAGTACAAACCCTATTTATCGTATAAACTGCAAAGAAACTCACCTAGCCAACTCACAAAACTGCTCTGCTTATGTTACGGCTAAGAAAATACTAAAATTTAAAGAACCAAACAACATGTAACTTTGCGGAAGGCAAGAAGATTTCGCGATAATACTTCTGACAGTTATTCTAATATAGTAAGGGCCTAAAGACTTCCTGGACCAAATCTGCAGGAATTGTTGGAAAAGATAAATTGAAAGACAAGCTGCAATCCTTCCAAAAATCTTTAAAGAAGCAAACTATATTTATTACTGAAAATATTTAAAAATCAATGGAAGCGATGTATCCCATCGTTGTAGTTTATTTGAAATTAAAAGAACCATTAAATCTCCTAGCAGGAAAAAAAAATAAATTTCCGTGTCAAGAAATTCAATTAATTCAATATTTAAGGAATCTAGTAAAATATATCCACCCATAAACACAGTAATGGGATAAAAATAAAACAAATAAACCCTCATGTAAATGCTTTTCGACTTCTCAAAGAAATTTTTTTCCAAAATAGCGTATTTTCCTTTCAGTATTCTCAAAGAGAAGACAGTGATATGTATATCTTTTATAATTGTTTTTTTTCTGCAATAAAATTCCGAAAGCATTAAAAATAAATCAGTATGCTTTAAAATCCCTTCCTTTTCTCCTGCTGATGTATGGGATTTTCAAGAACCTTTTTTAAAAAAAGGATGACATACTTAATTTCCCAAGAAAGAATATTTTCTGAATGGACAGACAAGACAAACCAAGAGAAGGTTTAACCCTTTATCTACTGACGGTACTTATAAGTACCATTCACTTTAAAATTACATAACCATTAAAATTACCATTTTTACGAATACTGTGACGATACTTAGCAGGAATATTCTTTTAAATCCACTCTTCCAATATATATGGCAGCACGGGTTCTATGATGAGTATTTTAGCGGGGAAGGCGAATAGTTTTATAGCAGAAATTGCGTCTTCAGCGGATTGCGAAGATTGTCATTTTTGTTCCGAAAAAAATAGTTAATGTCAAAAGGTAAGTGTCTTATTTTTTTATACGTTAATGAAGACCTTACAAAACAATTTGATTATTTATTTTAAGTGAACAGTGTGTATAATTAATTTTACAGTCGGATATCTTTAAGTAATTAATTATCTCTAACTACTTAAATTTTCCAAAGTTGAATATTTTGTTTATGTATATCCCTTAATTTTCAATGTTGTGATTCAAAAAAAATATTGCATGAAAAAAGCTGCAGTAAATCATAATGCGGTAGATAAAGGGTTAATTCTTGAAGTACTAGCCTACATTTCTGCCCGTCACATTTCATTAAAATTGGATCAAGCGAAAGACGTAGATATTTTTACTATAGAAGTTAGTATTATCCCCTTAAGCCAGTTGTCTTCAAACTTTGTCGACATACGGAACCTTTGAAAATATAAAATATTTGAGAAGAACCCCCATCTAAAAAAAAGCATCCCTTTAGTATTTGTAATAATCTTACCCCTGAGGTCACCTCATCATCTTGTCTACCTAAAGCTATAGGAGGGAACGATGAATGACCAAGATAATCCATGATAAATCTAATTTATTATTATCAAAGATAATATTCCACAACAAGCAATCTATAAAGGGAACCATTGGAGTGATATAGAGAAAGCAACGACTATTCGTGAATAAGCGCACGGAATCTGAATAGATTAACTTTAATCAATTCTATCCTACTAATGCAGGATTCACTAATTTATTCTTGTAGCTAAAATCCGTCCTTTAGTCACGATGCGTAATTCCAATTCTTACCATAGTAATACTGCTTTCAGCGGCTCCGCTTCTTCTGATCTATGATTATTAAACTTTAACTTTATATACACTAACTAATTTGCATCTCATGGTTTCTTCTTGAGAGGGATGGCTGTGAAATAAAAGCGATTGCTGGCCCAAAGATTCCCCAAGAGGATTAGTAGTTGAAATTCGCGTAAAATCCCGTCACAAAGTCCTCCAAAAAGAAAACGCGATTTATTTGAGGGACTGAATGACCCGATAGAAATTACGTTGAAAAAATTTGCTCAAAAACTCACAAGAAATCTAAACTCGAAACTAGCATTAACTTCTACACAACAATACACTACATTAAAAAACACTCCAAAACTACTAGCTTAGTTCTTTAAATCACTCACAAAATTTCCATTTTTATGCATATTATTGAAGGTATACCCCATTTGGGCGAGGACCGAGGGAAAACCTCCCCCACAGGAAGGGAAAAACCTGACTGTACACAAATCGTAGCTTAGATATTTTAACATTCTTCTTTGCTTTACCAGATTCACTGTCTTCGTCAAATCAAAAAAAAAAAAAAAAAAATCTTCAATTCATCAGGGTCAGCCACCCTGAAATGAGAACTGGATCAATGGACGTACAAAAAAATGTTTCAACACTATATACATATACAGACCACATTGAACTTGTACACATATGCCAAATGTCAGTTATTTTTAAACATATAAACACACCATCCCATTTTTTTTTTCCAAAAAAAAAAAAAAACTCCCATTCCAATCGCGCAGCGCTGTTAGTATTATGGTTAGTTTCCTATCTACGCCGCATCCCAAAACCAGATATATACTAATATCTATCAATACGTGAGAATACATACACAATTATATATGATTTCAAAACATTCATTGTAAACAAACAATGCAAGGAATTCTCGCATCTCAGCTGTCTCAATTAGTAGTAAACACATATAATCATACGATTGCTTTTCACACTTTGGAATAAATTTACGCATACAAAAGTTCATTTTTCACACAACCAGAAAAATGCACCGCAATGCTGTGTAAAACTTTTGTACAATGAAAACTTTAGCAAAGCAAGACTTGCTTCTTGCAAAAATTCACCTGGCTGCCTGCCAGTTAAAAAAAAGAGAATGGAACAATACAACCTAGCTAAAACTCCTTTAACTTCTTTTCTTTATATCTCCAATGTGGACTTCAAAAGATGCTGATCTTCTGCTCCCTGGACTATCTTTAGGCTCCCGGTGACCTTGTTGTCTGGACTCTGTCTGGAGAGATTAGAACTGGATCATCTGCTCCTTAGACTCTGCTCCGGCTGTTAGCGACCTTGCTGTCTGGACTATCGATGCTGATTGGAGAGGCTAGGACGATCTTCTAAATGGTTCTCTTCTGGACCGGACTGGTCCCTCCTGGGCTTGCACTGCTCTTCCTGAAGGTCAGAACCGGCTTCATTGGTGACGTCTCTTCTGCGTCGAAGTTTGTAAGGCAGTGCTTCTCAAACTTCCAATGTTTGCGACCCAATATTCAATCATAATTTGCATCGCGCCCCCTCCATACAATAGCGATGCATTAAATTCAATAATACTATGACGTAAAACATACAATACGACTTAAACCTCTTAAGTCCCAAACGTATATAAACGTCTCACTCAGCCATTGTGTATATTGCCCTCAGATGTATATATACGTCTTTCCGAGAAGTTATATCTTTTCTGTGAGCTACTATCCATAAAATTATTCCGAAGGCTTTAGAAAGCAATAAAATGACCTTGACAGTGTTTGCGAAGGATTCACTTATTTCAAAGGATTTGATTATTTATTCCTTTTCTACCCCCCTCGAATCTCATACTTTTTTATTCGGCATTTAAGAAATTAATTATAAACTGTACAAATTACAAGATAAGAGTTAATGGTGGCATATAAGTTTATGTATGACAAATCCATAGGGTAACTAGTAATTATTAAACTTGTCCTCAACTTACTATTGTTAAGTTAATTATAAAATAGATTGTGACTACTGATACATTTATAAGTGTATTATATCGTAAATGTGAGTATTTTATTTTTTTATTACATCAGAATGTATTTGTTTGTTTACTATTAGTAAGTTAATAAATTTAAAGATTTTTTTTCGACTTTCAAAGAGGCTCGTACCCCCTTTAAGGGTTATGATGCCCCCTTAAGGGGGCGCGCCCCACAGTTTGATAAACACTGTTGTAAGGGCTTGATCTTCCTCGCTGGATCCGACTTGACTGATGCGATTCTTCTTTTGGACCTGGCCTCAACTCTTCGGCTGGAACTGCCCAAAGTTCTCTTTTGATTCTCTCTCTTTTCTTAATTGGCTTGGTAGAAGTGGAGGATGGCGTCAACACTCTCTTGTAGGTCTCTCTGTCTGGCCTGCTTTATTTCCTTTCCGGTCCAGTGGACCGTGATGCAGGGATACTTCTCTTGTCTTCTCATACTGTTGTTTCCTAGGCCATATTAAAGATCCCTTCAAACCACTGCTTCTTTTGCGCTTATTCTCATCCGTTGCTCTCTCCTACCACTTTTATTTCCAGCAAGACTTGTCTTTTTCCCTTGCTCTCCCGTCTTTCACCCGATTCACTACTCCTTAATCCCTGTGACTGATCTAACCTAGGTTTATTACCCTCCAAACAACTCGATTGATATTCCGATTCGCTGTTAACTGAACTTTCAACGTCTACCACTCCTCATCATTTTTTCTCTGATGGTAAATTCGCACTTGATCTATATTAACCTATGTCCTTCTCCCTGCCTTCCAAATTACTACATTATTATTTCGAACTATCAAGAATCTATAGGGACCCTCAAACTTTGGTTTGAATTTCGCGACCACTTTTTTCGTGGCAGAGCTTATGGGATGCGTTTCGAAAATCACTAAATCTTTGACCCTAATGTTAACATCGCGTCTTCTTTTATTGTAATACTTCGCATATTTTTCATGTTTAACTCTAGTATTTTTTCTAGCCTCCTTAAATAATTTCTCAATATTGCCCACCACAAATTCTGCTCCATCTGACACCATCCCAAGTTTTTAAAATGGAGTAATAATCTTTCTGCCCTAAAATAACTCTGCTGGAGTTTTCCTCGTGGTCTCATGAGCTGCCGTTTTAAGGCAAAGGTGAACTCACTTAGGAACTGGTCCCAAGTCTCATGATTATCACTTACAACATTGACAATTATTTGCAAAAGACCACGATTAACTCTTTCCGTTCTATTAGACTGGTGTCTATATACAATTGTTTTGACATGCTTTATTCCTAATCTATTACTTAAATGCCCAAAACCTTCGGATATAAATTGGGGATGGGACCATTGTCACTAATCATTTTTATAGGAGTTCCATATCACGATATATAATTCTCAAACAGGGTATTTGCAATTATTTGGCAGGAAGTCTTTCTGAGGGGTATAACTTCGATCCACATCGTGAAGTGGTCCGTTATTACTAAAATATACCTATATCTTTTAGGTCGCGTCGCTTAGTAGGGGCCTAACAAATCTAATGAAACTATTTCATTCAGATAACTAGTTACAATCGGTATTAAACGATTAGATGGTAACGCGCTATTATAATTACACTTTTGGCATACGTCATACGTCAATACATATTTTTCAACCGGATTTCTTGACAATATATCTGCCACCACATTTTGAGCTCCCGCACGGTGTTCCCATTCAACATTAAACTCGGCTAGTTTAAGTACCCATCTGATCATTCGACTTGATAAATTTTTACCATGCGTCAACTTGGTCAGAGCCGCATGATCCCTTATCACTTTTACTGGCAGTGGACCGAGGTAGGTACAAAATTTATTCAGAGTCCACATAACCACTAAACACTCGAGCTCTGATACAGTGTATTTCCTCTCCGCCTTATTGAGCGTGCGTGAGGCGTACGCCATGGCTCTGTGCTCTTGGGTAAGCACAGCTCCGATCCCAATCAAACTAGCGTCATTAAGCAACTCGAATGGCATATTAAAATCTGATCATTTTAGTTCTGATGCTTCCGTACCTTTTTAATTTTCGTTTTACAGTCGGTCGAAAAAATGGTTGAGCACCGTAACCCTTTCAAAAAATGATTGGAAATTGAAAACAACCTTTTTTGAAACGTTTGAAAAAATGTCATTTGAAACCATCTCATTTGAAACCATGTATTTTGAAACCATCTCGTTTGAAACCATCTCATTTGAAACCATCTCATTTGAAACCATCTCATTTGAAACCATCTCGTTTGAAACCCTCTCATTTGAAGCAAACCATCTCATTTGAAACGAACCATATTCCCACCTTTTCGTCGACAATTTTTACCTGACGTGTCCCTTTTCACCCGTTTTTATACCTTAAGTTGTATTTAGGGTCTCGATCAAAAATGGACGTTCCAACGGCTCTTTTTGTATGAATTTTGTCCCTTTTCACCCGTTTTTATTCCCCAACATTGTCTTTAGGGTTTCGATCAAAGTATGAAGCAAAGGATGCAAAAGCGCAACTATGTATGTATGAACGACACAAAATTTTTCAACACAAAAAGATTTTTCAGGGCCGAGAGAAAATGTCCACCCAAGAACGACGATTGAGACAGGGGTCAAAAAAGGACACAAAATGCTTCATAAATCTCCCAAAAATATTTTTTCACGGGGTGAGACCCCAGACAGACAGGGGTCAAATGAAATTCTTGACAATGAAATGTATGCAACTTGGTGAGAGGGGACATACCACCTCATTCCAATCTAGGTGACGATTCACAGGTTATTTGATGCATCTAGGGGGGACAAACCACCTCATTCCAATCTTGGAGACAAGTCAGCTCCCTCCAATCTGGGTGACGATTCACAGGTAATTTGATGCATCTTGGTGAGAGGCCCTCCAATTTAGGGGTCGACAATTATTCACAGTGATGCATTCCAAACTTGGTGTGTGAATGGACACGAAAAAAGGGGGGAACTGCATCCCTAGCTTTGGACTTGAAGAATTTGCTAAAAACATTTACCGTTATGAATGCCAGAATTTGAGATGAAACATGATTTCAAATCCTAACACTCTTAACAAAAAACATTTAGCCATTCAAAGGCATACTGAGTTATGACTGCTGGCCTTTAATACTCTAATGAGGTCATGTGAAACAATTTCTATTAGCTGGTGCATATTGTGATCCTTCCAATGTTGGCATAGTGTGTTTTGAAAAAGGGGGACCGAGTCGACTCGACCCCCTTTTTTCGGTATAATTTTTTTTTTACTCACTCACTCTACTAGATGGGCCGTCTGTTTTTTGCCTTCAGCCTGCAACTTGTAAAAATGCTGCACGTATCGCGCAAATCGGTAGGAATTCACCATGGTGCACTCGGATATATCCTCATGCACCTCATCGTGCAGGTGGTCAGGCAGAGTACGGTCATTCATATCCCGGAAATGGGGCAGCATTTCCAGGTTGATTGGAAAAAAGTCCCAGCTTTTCAAAAATTTCCCGCTGGTCCGATCCCTTGACGACGATGAGACCTCTGTTTCCTTGGGCCGGGTGACAAAACTTGCCCCTGACGCAGAAAGACAGGTATTCAAGGGGCACAGATCCGGCAGGTGGCGTTTCAGGTTGAGCCATTCTTTGATGTACCTGTTGGCCCGGCTGTCTTTAGGGGTATTGAGGAGGTTCGAGTGGTCCACCGTGAGGCAAATGACGTCTGGATCTTTACCATCCTCCGGAATGTTCGCAATCGACAATTCGATGGAGACAGGTTGGCCACCATGGTGAAACACGTTGGCGTGAGTGAAAAAGGATAGGTGAGACATGTTGCTTCAGAGTGAGAATGGCTACTGAGTGCTCAACTCTTATACTCTGCTGGGTCACGTGAATCGATTCCTATTGGCCCAGAAAGATTATTCAGCATATATGAGACATTGTGCCAGGGGAATCCAATCAGCGCAAGTTTAGCGCAAATTAGCTGAGCGATCCAGTCTTGGTATAATATTGGACCCGAAAAAAGGGGGACCGAGTCGACTCGATCCCCCTTTTTCCGGGTCCAATTTTTTTTTACAAACTTGAAACTTTATAGCTCCATTCCGCCTGCAGCTTGTTAAACTGCTGCAGGTATTTGGCTAATTGGTAATGTTTTACCATTGTGCAGTACGAAACGTCCTCGTGCACCTCCTCATGCAAGGGGAGTTGGGAACGGTTCCGTCGTAAATGTCGTTGAATTTGGGCAGTGTTTCCAGGGACATAGCAAACACTCCCAGCTCTTGTAAAATTTTTTGTTTTTCTGTTCCTTTGACCACCATAAGGCCTCCTCGACCCATCTGGCTCAACTTGCCCCTCACTCGAAAGGATAGGTATTCCACGGGTATAATCTTGGGTAAAGGGGAATGTACCAGAAAAAGAGGTTTATTTTCGGGGCTGTTGAATCGCAATTCGTGGGGCGTGGAGGTGTGCCCGGCATGATTAACCGAGATGCCCATCACTTGGGGATCGCTGCCATCGCTGGGAATCGTGGCAATGGAGAGTTCGATGGGCACTAGCTTACCCTGGCTACGTTTACATGAGCAAAATAAACGGGTTGACTCGACATGGTGCTTTATCTGAGAAAGAAGGGCAGCTTGCCTTATATATGCTCGAGGAGCGTGACGTCAGAGGGCATCCCATGGGCCAAAGCTTTCTGATGCGAGCGTTCCGCATATAATTCCAAAGCCCGTTTCCAAGGTTGGGGCCACACCATACGCCAGGGTAGGTTCTCGTCTCGATGCATTTCCCAATCGTCCAACCACGTCCACCAGGTCACGTACACGTCCGCCAGTCGCGTGCAGTGCGTGAGATCCAAAGGGTAGGCCTCCGTATTTTGAGGCTGATACGCCTCCCAAACTTGGCGAGACGGGGAACGACCCACTCGAAAGAACTATAAGTCGACTCCTTTATCCCACGTCAGATTCAAAGGACTCGTGAACAAAATTACATTTTTTGCAAACGAACGAGGAACGTTTACGCCAAAAATGGGTTCAAAAAAGATGGTGTAAGGATACTCTGACTCGCGTAATACGTGACTCGATCCAGCCACCGACCCAGATTTCCAAATACGGTAGTGGTGCAATGTCGACACTGATCCAACAAGTGTTGTACCGAAACCATTATAATAAAAAGAATGAGACTTGTTTTCAAGTGAATTATTTATTGACAGACAATTATTGACATGACAGATCCATGGGTTGGATGGCTTTAAATCCAATAGATTTGTTTACACAAGTGGTTCAGTCTGACCATTGTAAAGTCCATAGGCTCAATAGCTAACTCCCTTTCAAATTCATCCAGGAATGAGATGAGATCACCATCAAAAATAGAGGGTACCTTGTGAAGCAGCTGGACTTCTTGGTCTGCGGGTCCAAATACGAACGACATGAGCTGGTCAAGTGCATCCGTCGGCTCCAAAGTGTCCAGCTTTGGGGGAATCTGCACAAATGATTGTTTGAGATCTGGAATCTGCACAAGTGGTTGTGGGACATGTGGAATCTGTACAAGTGGTTGTGGGTCATCTTGAGTCTGCACAAGTGGTTGTGGGACATGTGGAATCTGTACAAGTGGTTGTGGGTCATCTTGAGCCTGCACAAGTGGTTCTGGGACATCTGGATTCTTCACAGGTTCTCGGAAATCTGGAATCTGTACAGGTGGAATCTGCACAGTTTCCGGGACATCTGGAATCTGCACAGGTTCTGGTACATCTGGAATCTGCACAGGTTCTTGTAACTGTGGAGTCTGCACCGGTTCTTGTGACTGTGGAATCTGCACAGGTGAAAATGGATCTGGAATGTGCACAGGTGGTTCTGGCACAAGTGGAATCTGCACAGGTTCTGGGACATGTGGAATCTGCACAGGTTGAATCATTCCAGGTGCCTTCGGTAGCTCAGGTCGTCTGGACACACGTCTAATGACGGGAGTGATGCGCACTTTGGATCGTTTCTTGGAGAAAATCAGAGATTTTTCTTCCAAAGGTCACTTTTCGGCCAGGACATGAATCGGGGTAGGAGGAGGCAGCTTGTAAGGAGTTTGATCAAACTTTTTCATTTTCCGGAAATCTCCCACGTGGAATCCCTTCTGAATGAGCTGGGGGAGAAGGGATTCGGGGATAATGTCCAAACCAAAGGCTCATTTTTGAATCGTCAATACAATGTAGTTTGTTCCCGCCGGGATCGGATACGCCGTGTGGGGCTCCAAGTTCGTTCGATGGTAGAGCATTTGGTAATAGAGCTCAAAACTTCTCCTAATCATATTAGATTGGGCTCGGCACTTGAAACTGGAAGCTGGCAATTCATAGATCAACATGGGCACATGCGTCGTTTAAATAAAGTGAATCTCTCCGAATTTCACCGTTCGCAAGCCAAAGGTAAAGTCTTTTTTTGGCAAAAAATATGTTGCCGTAAATGTAAATCATCCTCTTGTCGGTATTTTTGAGCAGTGTATATGGATTTCTCAACAGGCCTTTCGATGTTTTTTGCCACATCACGTCGTTGGGTCTAAATTCATTCGCCTTTTTTATGCCAGTTGTCTTTACAAAACAGGACAAACACTCGTTTTACGTTGGGCTCTTGGTATATGGTGCAAGATCGGACTTGGCCCTGCCGAGCAGCACATTCCAACGCATCGGGTTTATCGGGCAGCGTCACGGGCACCACAGTGGTAGAAGTGTGCTCGGGGAAGGCATAAAATGGGTCCATGACGAATGTAAAGTGTTCAAAGCACCTCTCGCTTTTATACTTTTCGGAAAGGATGCGAGTCAAAAATGGGATGGATGGGGTGCTGGCGAATGGCACACATGCCTTGCACTGCAATCCAACGATGACATTGCGTCTGATTGCAAAAGGGACATTCTCCCATAACTTGCAGTTTCCAGAGCATGATCGGGATCCGTTTGAAAGGACACGAGGAGCTCCAACTCGCTTGAATATCTTTAAATACGCCCTTGGATCGTGGATCCGTCACACAATAGGCACCGACATTGAGGTAATGTAAAGATTGAAAGAGTTGATTCGGACACACATGATCCAAGGCATTCGAGACGACACCATTGGTGAGCGTGAAATCATGGTCTCGGAATCACAACACGGCCAAACCTTGATTGTGGAAAAACACTTGGGGCAATCGTCTGCATCGTCGACGTTTGGGATATCGTTGAGTCTTCTTTACAGGTTCCAAGGAAACCAGAGCCCCATCATGAGTGGAGGGTGAAAAATTGAACACCAAATCATCTAGAGAATTCATTGTTGTTAGAATCACAGAGATGAATAAAAGCTTTAAAATCTACTTAGAAAAAATATTTTTTTTTTAGTGAATACTTTCATTTTTTTAATTATCTTACAGAGTCATTTCATTTTTTAATTTTTCTTACAGAGTCATTTTTAAATTTTCTTTTTGATATTTCTCCACAATCTATGAATGTACCACTATTGAAATGTTGTCAAAAAATGGTAGAAGCTGTGTCCTCCCATTGAGTAAGTGAGGCAAGACAACTCTTGTGCACTGCGTTTTGGCTATCCCATAGAGTTTCCCAAGCTTGAGGTTCAAAATAACTCACAGCTTAAAAAGTTTTCAGCGGCCGAACCTTGACGTCTAGAGCATAACCAAAAAATGGGAGAACTGGTCCAGATCTATGCTCTTTTCCAGTTCTCCCATATTTCTGGAGCTCAACACGGCATCTAAGATGCTCTCAATGGGATGGGTGCCCTGCGGAGTGAACAGGTATTACTCACGTCCATGTGTTGCAACAGACATCGCAAGTGAAACAAATGGCCACACTGTGTCTTTTCTGGCCAGTGCATCGGACTCAGACAGATGGGACACACGTCGGGCACTTGAAACACGGTATGGGGCCATTTCTCTGCCTAGCATCCATCCAACACCGCTTGAGCCAATAGAGTCGAAGTGGTCAGGTTTTGGGGACCATGTCGTTTCCAAGCCTTATATGCAAAACTGTATAATTTGGATTTGACATACAGAGTCTACAGAGCTTGAATGAAGGCCCCTTTTCCTTTGGCAGCCTCCTGCTCCAAGTAGTCACTGGACACATCTTTAGGTTCAAAACTTTCAAAGGGTCTGAAGCAAGGAATGTCCAGGGGATGATGATGAGGGAGCACTTTGGTCAGCAGCTCCACAATACGCTTTTCAGTTTCGGTGTAGAGGTCAATGATCGCGGGGGGTTGCAAGCCGTTGTCAATGATTCGAAAATGTGTCATAAACGTAATGAAATCAGAGAGATTGATTCCTGGTATTTGATCCAGTATAATTGAAGTGTTTGATAGGCCTCCGTATCTATGGGGCGACTGGATTTTGAGCCCCACTTTTAGACTAGTAAGAAGCAGGAAGTGACTTTTGATTGGCTACCCACTTTTAGACAAAGCAGGAAGGGCTTCCCCACCCTTGGTATGAGCCCCGCTTTTAGACTAGAGAGAAGCAGGAAGTGGCTTTTGATGGGATTCATGCTACCCCGGTATGAAAGAAAACAGACACATGGTTGAACTATTATTTTTTGACACCACTTGCAGGTTGAAGGATGAATCCATCATTACCCAGTGTAAGGAGAGGATGATGTTTGGGCACCAGCAAATTTAAGTTTTTCTCCCAAGTGGCCATGGGTTTCTTTCCAAGGGGTTTGAAATGAAGGTTGGGGGGATCCCCGTATGGATACTCTTGTTACAACGAGTGATGAGGGGTGGAGTAGAAATACGTGAAGACACATCGACTTCATTCACTAAAAAATCCATGCATGGTTTAACAGGACATTCCGTAGGAGCCACGGTCCGACGCATGAGCTTTTCGATAAAGTCTTGGATACACTTTCTCACCAAGACTGAACGGGGGACGGGAGACTCTTGAACGTGCAAGATGGGAGACAATTTATAGCTCTCCACCAACATGTTGCCTTCCACCAGAGCTACGCCCGCATTGAGACTGCTTGCAAAACTCGTAGCTGAAGACTACAATTCATCATTCAAAATGTTAAACACCGCATCGGGAGTCACGAGATTGGACTTTTGCGTCATGACTGGAAAGGGCTTGTGGACAGGCAACACATCTTTGCCTTTAGTCACAAATGTATCGAAATGTTTCGTAAATTTGTAAGTGTAGGATCGACCGAGAAGAGTTACAACGTCCACAAGTCTAAAGTAGATTTTGCCATCTTTATCAACCATAGCAGCTAGAGGATGGTTTTGATTGGTTAAAAGAATTTTGAACAACATGAATACTCAGAGTGATGAAAGCTGTCGAGGTTTTTTTACTTTCTCTCTTACAAAACATTAAATCTGTTAAAAAAATTTTTTTTACATTGTTTTCAAATTTTATTTTACAGCGGAAAATTTTTTATCTCTGTGAAGAATTTCCACAATGTTTTGGACATAGTGGTACATTGTCTGCCAACGTACGCTATTTTGGTCCGTCATGGCTCGGGGTAAATATTGTTTTCGACTCTAAAATTTCCTCCAATCTTGCTTCGGTGGGTTCGCCGTGCAAAATTCATTCTTGAAACACCATCGATTAGAATAAAACGTGGATGGCACAATCCTTGGGTGACTCTTCTCCCCGATCTCACACTAAGCAATCCGGTTGACAAGAGCAGGGAACCGAAACGACTGGCATTTTGGTACGATAAATTGTCAAGATGTCACGATCAAAGAGGTGTCCACGATAAAATTTTAAAATGAAGTGATTATTGAAGAAATGTACTGAGCTTATTAAGTGTTTGGTGAACTGAAATTTTTTTTTTTAAAGATGGGTTTAAAAGGTGCTCTAAACTTTTTTTAGTTGTCTTGTGAATTCAATTTTATTTGCTGTTTTGAAATCACTCATAATTATGGCTTTTTCCTTGAAAACTTTAATCTCTCAATTGGAAAAAAACATTGTCCCGGGTATGCTCCAAGAAAATGCCTCAAATTTGTCGTCTTATAAACGAAGATTGGAACGTTTAGCGGGTATATTGAAATTTCAAGAACTCTTGAAAATGTATCCCATTCCCGTCAACATGGTAAAGAATCAAAATGGATTTCACATTACGGACTGCGTCTGGAGTACGGAAAACTGCACAGAAGGACCAGATACTTGTGAATGTTATTTTTTATCTAACAAACCCGAGAAGTATTTTACTGGGAAACAATTGGATCACGTCGTTGTACGGGATGGATCAATACATCACAGATTGTTTGACAAAAGCCCATTGTCAATGTGGGAGAATGTCATCTCTATTTCAATAATCACTTCTTTTTGAAATTTTATCGTAGACACCTTGTGACAAACCTATACGGAACTTTATCACTAACTTTCTGAGTCGTCTCTTTTAGGGAAATTTAATTCCCTTACCTATTTCCAATCAGCTCCAAAAAGAGGACAGGATTCCTTGTTATGCAGATTGGATAAAGTATTTAAGTCAAACGGAATAGTAAAGCAAAAAGCAGTAGGAGAGAGAGATTGAAGCAGGAAGGTATAACGGTGAAGTGAGAGATTTATTATTGAAGATTTCTTGGTGGATAATTTAATCTCATGAAGAGTTGAGATTATGTGTGGTAAATATTGATTTATATTTAAAGTCTCGTTAAAGTTTTATATTAGGAGTGAGATTAAAGTTAAATGTTCAATAGGAACATTATTGAATATAAATCTGGGATCCCTTATCGCGGTAATCTCTGCGTGATCGATATTCTAATTGTTAATTAATTGGATCATTAAATATTTAAGTTTATTTAAAGGAAGGTCCCTTTTTAAACCTCATATAACTATCTAGATATATTTGTTAATAAAAGTCTTTGATTCTATTTGGAAAAAATAACCAAATAAAGAAAGTTATTTATAAAAATGGCTACTGGCTCTTATATGACTCCAATTTATTCTCGTTCTCAAAGTGAGATCCAAGGGGATCTTCACAACCTCTTTGATCGTGCCATCTTGGCAATTTATCGTACCACCATTCCAGTCGTTTCAGTTCCGTGCCCTTGTCAAACGGATTGCTTAGTGTGAGATCGGGGAGAAAAGTCACCCCAGGATTGTGCCATCCATGTTTTTTTGTAATCGATGGTGTTTCAAGAACGAATGTTGCACGACGAACCCACCGAAGCAAGATTGGAGGAAATTTTACAGAGTCGAAAAGAATATTTACACCGAGCCATGACGGACCAAAATGGCGTACGTTGGCAGACAATGTACCACTATGTCTAAAACATTGTGGAAATTCTTCACAGAGATAAACCTTTTTCCGCTGTAAAATAAAATTTGAAAACAAAGTTTTTTTAAAAAAAGTTTAATTTTTTGTAAGAGAGAAAGTATAAAACCTCGACAGCCTTCATTACTCTGAGTAAATCATGTAGTTCAAAATTCTTTTACCCAATCAACACCATCCTCTAGCTGCTATGGTAGGTAAAGATGGCAAAATCTACTTTAGACTTGTGGACGTTGGAACTCTTCTCGGTCGATCCAACGCTTACAAATTTACGAAACGTTTCGACACCTTTGTGATTCAAGGCAAAGATGTGTTGCCTGTCTACAAGCCCTATCCAGTCATGACGCAAAAGTCCAAGCTCGTGACTCCCGATGTGGTGTTTAACATTTTGAATGCCGAATTGTCGTCTTTGGCCACGAGTTTTGCCATCAGTCTCAATGCGGGCGTGGCTCTGGTGGAAGGCAACCTGTTGGTGGAGAGCTACAAATTGTCTCCCATCTTGCACGTTCAAGACTCTCCCTCATGTCCCCCGTTTCGTCTTGGTGAGAAAGTAGGTCCAAGACTATCGAAAGGGTCATATGTCGGACCGTGGCTCCTGTGGAATATCTTGTTGATCCATGCATGCATTTTTAGTGAATGAAGTCCATGTGTCTTCACGTATTTCTACTCCACCCCTCATCACTCGTTGTACCAAGAGTATCCAGACGGATCCTCCCAACCTTCATTTCAAACTCCTTCGGAAGAAGCCTATGGCCACTTAAGAGAAAAAAATTATTTTGTTGGTGCCCAACCATCATTATCTCCTTACGTTGGGTAATGATGGATTCATCCTTCAATTTGTAAATGATGTTAATAAATAATTGTTCAACCATGCGTCGGTTTTCTTTCATATCGGGCTAGCATGAAGCCCTTCAAAGGGCACTTACTGTTTCTCTCTAGTCTAAAAGCGAGGCTTATACTAAGGGTGTTGAAGCACTTCCTGCTTTGTTTAAAAGTGGGTAGCCAATCAAAAGCCACTTCCTGCTTCTCACTAGTCTAAAAGTGGATCTCAGAAGCCAGTCGCCTCATAGATACGGAGGTCGACCAAACATTTCAATTATACCTGATCAAATACTAGGGAGTCCATCTCTCTGATTTCATTACATTTATGACGCATTTTCGAATTATTGACAACGGCTTGCAACCCCCCGCGAAGATTGACCTCCACACTGAAACTGAAAAGCGTATTGTGGAGCTGCTGACCAAAGTGCTCCCTCATCATCATTCCCTGGACATTCCATGCTTCAGAGCCTTTAAGAGTTTTGAATCTAAAGATGTGTCCAGTGACTACTTGGAGCAGGAGGCTGCCAAAGGAAAAGGGGCCTTCATTCAAGCTCTGTGGACTCTGTATGCCAAATCCAAATTATACTGTTTAGCATATAAGGCTTGGAAACGACATGGTCCCCAAAACCTGACCACTTGGACTCTATTGGCTCAAGCGGTGTTGTATGGACGCTATAGAGAGAAATGGCCCCATATCGTGTTTCAAGTACCCGACGTGTGTCCCATCTGTCTTAGTCCGATGCACTGGCCAGAAAAGACACAGTGTGGCCATTTGTTTCACTTGCGATGTCTGTTGCAACACATGGACGTGAGTAATACCTGTTCTCTCCGCAGGGCACCCAACCCATTGACAGCATCCTAGATACCGTGTTGAGCTCCAGAAAAATGGGAGAACTGGAAAAAAACATTGCTCTGGACCAGTTCTTATATTTTTTGGTTATGCTCTAGACGTCAAGGTTGGGCCGCAGCAATCTTTCCAAAGCTGTGAGTTATTTTGAACTTCAAGCTTGGGAAACTCTATGGGATGGCGAAAACGCACTGCACAAGAGTTGTCTCGCCTCACTTGCTAAATGGGAGGACACAGCTTCTACGATTTTTTTCAATATTCCAATGGTGGTACGTTCATGGAGCGTGGGGAAATATAAAAAAGAAAACCGCAATGTCGGGGCAATTTGTGTGACGGATCCACGTTCCAAGGACTCTTTTAAAGACGTTCAAGTGAGTTGGAGCTCCTTGAGACATTTCAAAAGGATCCCGATCAAGCTCTGGAATCCACAAGACATGGGAGAATGTCCGTTTTGCAATCAGACGCAATATCATCGTTGTATTGCCGTGCAAGGAATGTGTGCCATTCTTCACCACCCCATCCATCCCATATTTTACTCGCATCCTGTCTGAAAAGTATAAACGCGAGAGGTGCTTTGAGCACTTTTCATTCGTCATGGACATGATTGATGCCTTCCCCGAGCATATTTCTACCACTGTGATGCCCGTGACGCTACACGATAAGCCGATGGGTTGGAATATGCTGCTCCGCAGGGCCAAGTCCGATCTTGCACCATATACCAAGAGCCCAACGTAAAACGAGTGTTTGTCCTGTTTTGTAAAGATCATTGGCATAAAAAAAGACCTGGTTGGATAATTTCAAACGGGTCGTCATGAAGGCAAAGCATGCAAATGAATTTAGACCCAACGACGCGTTGTGGAAAAAAACATCGAAAGGCCTGTTGAGAAATCCTGATGGACTGCTCAAAAATACCGACAAGAGGTTGATTTACATTTACGGCAACATATTTTTTGCCAAAAAAGACTTAACCTTTTGCTTGCGAACGGTGAAATCCGGAGAGATTCACATTATTCAAACGACGCATGTGCCCATGTTGATCTTTGAATTGTGAGCCTCCAGTCTCAAGTGTCAAGCCCAACCCAATGTGATTAGGAGAAGTTTTGAGCCCTATGACCAAATGCTCTACCATCAAACGATCATGGAGCTCCACACGGCGTATTCTATCCCGGCGGGAACAAACTACATTGTATTGACGATTCAAAAATGAGCCTTTGGTTTGGACATTATCCCCGAATCCCTTCTCCCCCAGCTCATTCAGAAGGGATTCCACGTGGGAGATTTCCGGAAAATGAAAAAGTTTGATCAAACTCCTTACAAGCTCCCTCCTACTACCCCGATTCATTTACGCGCCGAAAAGCGACCTTTGGAAGAAAAATCTCTGATTTTCTCCAAGAAACGATCCAAAGTGCGCATCACTCCCGTTGTTAGAAGTGTGCCCAGACGACCTGAGCTACCGATAACAATTGGACAGATTCAACCTGTGCAGATTCCGCATGTTCCTGAACCTGTGCAGATTCCACTTGTGCCAGAACTACCTGTGCAGATTCCACTTGTGCCAGAACCACCTGTGCAGATTCAACTTGTGCCAGAACCACCTATGCAGATTCCAGAGCCGAATCCACCTGTGAAGATTCCAGAGCCGAATCCACCTGTGAAGATTCCACAGTCAGAAGAATCTGTACGGATTCCACAGTCACAAGAACCTGTTCAGATTCCACAGTCGCAAGAACCTGTGCAGATTCGAGATGTACCAGAACCTGTGTAGATTAAAGATGTCCCAGAACTAATGAAGATTCCAGATGTCCCAGAACAAATGCAGATTCCAGATGTCCCAGAACTAATGCAGATTCCAGATGTCCCAGAACCACCTGTGCAGAATCCAGATGTCCCTCAAACACTTGTGCAGATTCCAGATGTCCCACAAACACTTGTGCAGATTCCAGATGTCAAACAACCGCCAGTGCAGATTCCCCCAGAGCTCGACCCTTTGGAGCCGACGGATGCACTCGACCAGCTCATGTCGTTCGTATTTTGACCCCCAGCCAAAGAACTCAAGCTGCTTCACACGGTACCCTCTATTTTTGATGGTGATCTCATCTCATTCCTGGATGAATTTGAAAAGGAGTAAGCTATGGAGATTTTATGGACTTGACAATGGCCAGACTGATCTCTTATGTAAAAAAAATCTGTCGGATTTAAAGCCATCCAACCCATAGATCTGCCATGTCAATAAATGTCTGTCAATAAATAATTCACCTGTAAACAAGTCTCATTTTTTTATAAGAAAGGTTTCGGTACAACACTTGTAGGACCAGTGTCCACATCGCACAACCATTGTATTTGGAAATTCGGGTCGGTGGCGTATGGTGTGGCCCCAACTTTAAAAACGGGCTTTGGAAACACATGTGGAACGCTCGCATCAGAAATCTTTGGCCCATGGGATGCCCTCTGACGTCATGCTCCTCGAGCATATATAATGCAAGCTTCCCTTCTTTCTCAGATAAGGCACCATGTCGAGTCAACCCGTTTATTTTCCTCGTGTCAACGTCACCAGGGCAAGCCAGTGCCCATCGAACTATCCATTGCCACGTTTCACAGCGATGGCAGCGATCCCCAAGTGATGGGCATCTCGGTGAATCATGGCGTTCTCACCTCCACGCCCCACGAATTACGATCCAACAGCCCCGAACATGAACCTCTTTTTCTGGTACACTCCTCTTTACCCAAGAGTATACCCGTGGAATACCTATCCTTTTGCGTGAGGGGTAACCGAAGAGGCCTCATGGTGGACAAAGGAACAGAACAACAAAAATTTTTCCAAGATCTGGGAGTGTTTGCTATGTCCCTGGAGACACTGCCCAAATTTAACGACATTTACTACGGAACCGTTCCCAACTCCTTGCATAAGGAGGTGCACGAGACCGTTTCGTATTGCAGAATGGTAAAATATTACCAATTAGACAAATACCTGCAGCAGTTTAACACGCTGCAGGTGGAATGGAGTCATAAAGTTTCAAGTTTGTAAAAAAAAATTGGACCCGGAAAAAGGGGGATCAAGTCGACTCGGTCCCCCTTTTTTCGGGTCCAATATTATACCAAGACTGGATCGCTCAGCTAATTTGCGCTAAACTTGCGCTGATTGATTCCCCTGGCACAATGTCTCATTTATGCTGAATAATCTTTCAAGGTAAGGGCCAATAGGAATAGATTCACGTGACCCAGCAGAGTATAAGAGGTGAGCGCTCAGCAGCCATTCTCTTTGAAGCAACATGTCTCACGTAGCCTTTTTCACCCACGGCAACGTGTTTCACCATGGTGGCCTAACCTGTCCCCATCGAATTAATGATTGCCAACATTCCGGAGGATGGTAAAGATCCAGACGTTATTTGCTTCACGGTGGACCACTCGAACCACCCCCCAAACACAGCTGGGCCAACAGGTACATCAATGAACGGCTCAGATTGAAAAGCCACCTGCCCGGATCTGTGCCCCTCGAATACCTGTCTTTCTGCGTCAGGGGCAAGTTTTTGTCACCTGGCCCAAGGAAACAGAGGTCTCATCGTCGTCAAGGGTTCGTACCAGCGGAAACTTTTTGAAAAGCTGGGACTTTTTATAATCACCCTGGAAAAGCTGCCCCATTTCCGGGATTTGAATGACCGCACCCTGCCTGACCACCTGCACGTTGAGGTGCATGAGGATATATCCGAGTGCACCATGGTGAAATCCTACCGATTTGCGCGATACGTGCAGCATTTTAACAAGCTGCAGGCTGAATGCGAAAACAGACGGCCTATCTAGTAGAGTGAGCGAGTAAAAAAAATTATACCGAAAAAAGGGGGATCGAGTCTACTCGGTCCCCTTTTTTTCCAAGACACACTATGCCAACGTTGGAAGGATCACAATATGCACCAGCCAATAGAAATCGTTTCACGTGACCTCATTAGAGTATAAAAGGTCAGCAGTCATAACTCAGAATGCTTTTGAATGGCTAAATGTTTTTGGTTAAGAGTGTCAGAATTTTGAGTCATGTTTCATCTCAAATTCTGGCAGTCTTAACGGTAAATGTTTTTAGCAAAAATCTTCAAGTCCGAAAATAGGGGGGGGGCATTTCCCCCTTTTTTCGGGTCCATTCATACACCAAGATTCGAATGCATGACTGTGAATAATTGTCGTCCCCTAAACCCCCTCGTCCCCCTCACCAAGATGCATCAAATTACCTGTGAATCATCACCTACATTGGAGGGAGTTGACTTGTCCCCTAGATTGGAATGAGGTGGTTTGTCCCCCCTAGATGCATCAAATACCCTGTGAAGCGTCATCTGGATTAGAATGAGGTGGTTTGTCCCCCCTAGATGCATCAAATACCCTGTGAATCGTCATCTAGATTAGAATGAGGTGGTTTATCCTCTCTCACCAAGATGCATACATTTCATTTTCAAGAATTTCATTTGACCCCCATTTCATTTGACTTGTCAAGAATTTCATTTGACCCCTGTCTGTCTGGGGTCTCACCCCGTGCAAAAATATTTTTTGGAGATATATTAAACATTTTTTGTGTCCTTCATTTGACCCCTGTCTCAATCGTCGCTCTGGGGTGGACATTTTCTCTCGGCCCTGAAAAATCTTTTTGTGTTGAAATTTTTGCGTCGTTTGCACATGGTTGCACTTTTGCATACTTTGCTTCATACTTTGATCAAGACCCTAAAGACAATGTTGGGGTATAAAAACGTGTGAAAAGGGACAAGATTCATACAAAAAGAGCCGTTGGAACGTCCATTTTTGATCGAGACCCTAAATACAACTTTGGGGTATAAAAACGGATGAAAAGGGACACGAGTCAGGTAAAACGAGTCAACGAAAAGAGGAAATATGGCTAGTTTCAAATGGGATGGTTTTGCTTCAAATAAGAGGGTTTCAAACGAGATGGTTTTAAATGACATGGTTTCAAATGACATTGTTTCAAACGTTTCAAAAAAGTTCGTTTTCAATTTCCAATCATTTTTTGCAAGGGTCACGGTGCTCATCAATTTTTTCGACCTACTGTAACTGATAAAGGGCCTCGCAGAGATCTGCGTAATCTTTAATAAATTTCTGATACAACTGGTTCATCCCCAAATTTTTCGACACTTCTCTGGAATGTTTTGGAGGTTTCATCTCAATTATTGTCTAAACCTTAGATTCATCTGTAGTACAGTTGGTCGAAAAAATTGTTGAGCACCGTGACCCTTTCAAAAAACGATTGGAAATGGAAAACGACCTTATTTGAAACCGTATCATTTGAAACGTCATTTAAAACCATCTCGTTCATCGCCATGTCATTTGAAACGTCACTGTACCTTTTCGTTGACTCGTTTTATATTATGCCTATCCCAAACTTGCCTTTAAGGACCCAAAGGGACACGGCTGTGTCCCCCCATTTTTACACCCCAACGTTGTATTTAGAGTCCAAAAGGGACGTTCCAACTACTCCTTTTATATGTCCCTTTTCAACTGTTTTCACACCCCAACGTTGTCTTTAGGGTCTCGATTCATGTATGAAGCAAGGTATGCAAAAGAGCAATCATGTATGAAAAACACAAAATTTTTCACATTTCACACAAAACAATTTTTCATTCCACCCCAGAGCGACGAGGGGTCAAATGAAATTCTTGACAGGTCAAATGAAACAGAGGGCTCCCAAAAATAATTTTAACACGGGGGTCAAATGACATGCTGGACAGGTCGAAGGAAATGATGGACAGGTCCAATGAAATGCTGGACAGGTCCAATGAAATGCTGGACAGGTCCAATGAAATGCTGGACAGGTCCAATGAAATCCTGGACAGGTCCAATGAAATGCTGGACAGGTCCAATTAAATGCTGGACAGGTCCAATGAAATATTTGGTGAGAGGGCCACCTCATTCCAATCTAGGTGACGATTCACAGGTAATTTGATGCATCTAGGGGGACCACCTCATTCCAATCTTGTTGACGATTCACAGTGATGCATATAGGTGAGAAGGCCTCCAATCTTGGGGATTATTCACAGTGATGCATCTAGGAGAGAAGCCCTCCCATCTTGGTGATGGGGGTCCAATCTTGGTGTATGAATGGACCCGAAAAAAGAGGGGGTAACTGCCCCTATTTTCGGTCTTGAAGATTTTTGCTAAAAAACATTTACTGTTAAGACTGCCAGAATTTGAGATGGAAAAAGGATCCAAATCCTGACAGTCTCAACAAAAAACATTTAGGCATTCAAAAGCACTCAGAGGTATGACTGCTGGCCTTTTATACTCTAATGAGGTCACGTGAAACAATTTCTATTGGCTGGTCCTTCCAACGTTGTCTTGAAAAACCGAGTCGACTCGATTGGCCCAGAAAGATTATTCAGCTTAAATGAGCGCGCATTAGCTGAACGATCCAATCTTGGTATACCCTGAAAAAAGGGGGACCCAGTCAACTCGACTCGATCCCCCTTTTTCCGGGTCCAATTTTTTTTACAAAATTGAAACGCCAAAGTTGGGTTAAAAAAAAGGGTGTAAGGATACTTTGACGCGTGACTCGATCCTGCCACCGACCCAGATTTCCAAATACGATAGTGGTGGTCCAACAAGTGTTGTACCGAAACCATTCTGACAAAAAAATGAGACTTGATTCATTATTTATTGAAAAAATATATACAATGAGCTACAGGCAACTATTGTCAGACAGATCCCTGGATTGGATGGCTCCGATAGATTTTTTGACACAAGTCTGGGTATACAAAAAATATATACAATGAGCTACAGCCAACTATTGACAGATAGATCCATGGGTTGGATGGGTTTAAATCCGATAGATTTTTTGACACAAGAGTTTAGTCTGGGCATTGTCAAGTTCATAGGCGCCCGTTCAAATTCATCCACGAAGGAGAAGATATTCCCATCAAAAATAGAGGGTACCGTGTGAAGCAGCTGGAGTTCTTGGGGTCCAAATACGAACGACATGAGCTGGTCGAATGCATCTGTCGACTCCAAACGGTCCAAAGTGTTGAGCTCTGGGAGAAGCTGCATAGGTGGTTGTGGGACTTTTGACACTGGAATCTGCACAGGTGACTGTGGGACTTGTGACACTGGAATTTGCACAGGTGACTGTGGGACTTGGGACACTGGAATCTGCACAGGTTCTGATACATGTAGAATCTGCATAGGTTCTGGGAGAATCTGCATATGTGGTTGTAGGACTTGTGACACTGGAATCTGCACAGGTGGTTCTGGGACATGTGGAATCTGCACAGGTGGCTCTAGGACATGGGACACTGGAATCTGCACAGGTGATTGTGGGAAAAGTGGAATCTGCACAGGTTCTAGGACATCTGGAATCTGCACAGGCTATAGGACATCTGGAATCTGCACAGGCTCTAGGACATCTGGAATCTGCACAGGCTCTAGGACATCTGGAATCTGCACAGGCTCTAGGACATCTGGAATCTGCACAGGTGGTTGTGGAATCTGCACAGGTGGTAGTGGAATCTGCAAGGGTGGTAGTGGAATCTACACAGGTGCCATCGGTAGCTCAGATCGTCTGGACACACGTCTTATGACGGGAGTGATGCGCACTTTGGTCGCTTTTCGGCCGGTACATGAATCGGGATAGGTGGAGGTAGCTTGTACGGAGTTTGATCAAACTTTTTCATTTTCCGGAAATCTCCCACGTGGAATCCCTTCTGAATGAGATGGGGGAGAAGGGATTCGGGGATAATGTCCAAACCAAAGGCGGTTTTTAGAATCGTCAACACAAAGTAGTTTGTTCCAACCGGGATCAGATACGCCGTGTGGGGCTCCAAGATGGTTCGATGGTAGAGCATTTGGTCATGGGGCTCAAAACTTCTCCGAATCACATTGGGTTGGGATCGGCACTTGAGACTGAAGGCTGGCAATTCATAGATCAACATGGGCACATGCGTCGTTTGAATCAAGTGAATCTCTCCGGATTTCACCGTTCGCCAGCCAAAGGTAAAGTCTTTTTTGGCAAAAAATATATTGTTGTAAATGTAAACCATCCTCTTGTCGGTATTTTTGAGCAGTCTATCTGGATTTCTCAACAGGCCTTTCAATGTTTTTTCCCACATCACGTCGTTGGGTCTAAATTCATTGGCATGCTTTGCCTCCATGACGGCCCGTTTGAAATTGTCCAACCACGTCTTTTTTTTTATGCCAATGGTCTTTACAAAACAGAACAAACACCCGTTTGGTGGTGGGCTCTTGGTACATGATGGCAGCTCAGACTTGGCCCTGCCGAGCAGCATATTCCAGCGCATCGGGTTTATCGGGCAGCGTCACGGGCACCACAGTGGTAGAAAGGTGCTCGGGGAAGGCATCAATCGGGTCCATGACGAATGAAAAGTGTTTAAAGCACCTCTCGCTTTTATACGTTTCAAACAGGATGCGATTCAACAATGATTGCAAAAGGAAGCCGTTTGAAAGGCGTCTTTAAATGCGTCCGTCACAGTACCAACATTGATGGACGATCCAAGGCACCATGGATGAGCGGTCAAACCTTGAGTATGGAAAAACTCTTGGGACAATCATTGACATGAAGAGTAAAAGTTTTAAACTATACTAAAAATATTTTTTTTTTAGTGAAACCATTCATCTTTTCTTCCAGAGTCATTTTTAAATTTTCTTACATTTCATTCTTTCAATTTTCTTTTTGACCATGATTGGAATGGCGAGACAACTCTTGTGCTTCCCAATAAGCTTTGGAAGCCAACCTTGGCGTCTAGAGCAGCCTCAAAAAATGGGAGAACTGGTCCAGAGCTATGCTCCTTTCCAGTTCTCCCATTTTTCTGGGGCTCATCATGGTCTCTAGGATGTTTTCAATGGGTTTGGGGCCCTGCAGAGGGGACAGGTATTACTCACGTCCAAATGTTGCAACAAACATTGCAAGTGAAACTCATGACCACAGTGTGTCTTTTCTGGCCAGAGCATCGGACTGAGATGGAGCACACGTCGGAGACTTGAAACACGGTATCGGGCCATTTCTCTGCATAACATCCATCCAACACCGCTTGAGCCAATAGAGTCCAAGTGGTCAGGTTTTGCGGACCATGTCGTTTCCAAGCCTTATATGCCAAACGGCATAAGTTGGATTTGGCATACAGTGTCCACAGAGCTTGAATGAAGCCTCCTTTTACTTTGGAAGCCTCTTGCTCTAAGTAGTCACTGGACACGTCTTTACGTTCAAAACTAGCAAAGGCTCTGACGCGAGGAATGTCCAGAGGATGATGATGAGGGAGCACTTTGGTCAGCAGCTCCACAATACATTTTTCAGTATCGGTGTGGAGGTCAATGATCTTGGGGGGTTGCAAGCCGTTGACAATGATTCGAAACTGCGTCATAAACGTAATGAAATCAGAGAGATGCACTCCCTGGTATTTGATCAGGTATAATTGAAATGTTTGGTCGGCCTCCATGTCTATGAGGCGACTGGCTTCGGAGTTCCTTCTTTTTTACTAGAGAGAAGCAGGAAGTGGCTTTTGATTGGCTCAACCCCGCCGAGAGAGAAGCAGAAAGTGGCTTTGGATGGGCTATGAAAGACAACGGGGTTGAACCATTATGCACCCAGGAGAGGGTCCAGCAAAATAGTGTGGGTCAATGGGTTGGAAAGGAAGGTTGGGGGTCTGGATACTCTTATCACAACGAGGGGTGGAAGACACTAAAAAATCCATCCATGGAGCCACGGCCTTCTCGATAAAATCTTGAACTCCTGAACGGGAGAACGTGCAAGACGGGAGATAATTTGTTGCTCACGCCCGCATTGGTGGCAAAACTCGTGAAAAAAGTTTATCTCTGTGAAGAATTTCCATAGTGTCGGGGAAAGCCACTTTTGACATAGTGATACATTGTCTGCCAACGTACGTTATTTTGGTCCGTCAAGTGCATGGCTCGAGGTAAATATTCCTTTCCACTCTGTAAAATTTCCTCCAATCTTGCTTCGGTGGGCTCGCCGTGCAACATTCGTTCTTCAAACACCATCGATTCCAATAAAACTTGGATGGCACAATCATGGGGTGGCACTTCTCCCCGACCACACACTAAGCAATCTGGTTGACAAGAGCACGGAGCCGAAACGACTGGCATGGCGGTTCAATAAATTGTCAAGATAAATGATCAAAGAGGATCATTTATCACGTTCTCCCGCGTTCAGGAGTTCAAGATTTTATCGAAAAGGCCGTGGCTCCATGGATGGATTTTTTAATGTCTTCCACCCCTCGTTGTGACAAGAGTATCCAGACCCCCAACCTTCCTTTCCAACCCATTGGCCCACACTATTTTGCTCGACCCTCTCCTTATATTGGGTGCATAATGGTTCAACCCTGTTTTCTTTCATAGCCCATCCAAAGCCCCTTTCTGCTTCTCTCTCGTCGGGGTCGAGCCAATCAAAAGCCACTTCCTGCTTCTCTCTAGTATAAAAGCAGGACTCGGAAGCCAGTCGCCTCATAGACATGGAGGCCGACCAAACATTTCAAGTATACCTGATCAAATACTAGGGAGTGCATCTCTCTGATTTCATTACGTTTATGACGCAGTTTCGAATCATTGGCAACGGCTTGCAACCCCCCGAGATTATTGACCTCCACACCGACACTGAACAGCGTATTGTGGAGCTGCTGACCAAAGTGCTCCCTCATCATCATCCTCTGAACATTCCTCGCGTCAGAGCCTTTGCTAGTTTTGAACCAAAGGACGTGTCCAGTGACTACTTGGAGCAGGAGGCTTCCAAAGGAAAAGGAGCTTTCATTCAAGCTCTGTGTACTCTGTATACCAAATCCAATTTATGCCGTTTGGCATATAAGGCTTGGAAATGACATGGTCCGCAAAACCTGACCACTTGGACTCTATTGGCTCAAGCGGAGTTGGATGGATGTTATGCAGAGAAATGGCCCGATACCATGTTTCATGTCCCCGACGCGTGCTCCATCTGTCTGAGTCCGATGCACTGGCCAGAAAAGACACACTGTGGTCATGGGTTTCACTTGCAATGTTTGTTGCAACATTTGGACGTGAGTAATACCTGTCCCCTCTGCAGGGCACCCAACCCATTGAGAACATCCTAGAAACCGTGATGAGCCCCAGAAAAATGGGAGAACTGGAAAGGAGCATAGCTCTGGACCAGTTCTCCCATTTTTGGGCTGCTCCAGACGCCAAGGTTGGCTTCCAAAGCTTATTGGAAAGCACAAGAGTTGTCTCGCCATTCCATTCATGGTGAAAAAGAAAATTGAAAGAATGAAATGTAAGAAAATTTAAAAATGACTCTGGAAGAAAAGACGAATGGTTTCA